>JAVQJS010099047.1:0-14367 GCA_036024795.1 Galaxias rostratus
CACACACACACACACACACACACACACACACACACACACACACACACACACACACACACACACACACACACACACACACACATTCACACAGTCAATATTGCTACATGTAAAGGGTTGGTTCTCGCTCAAGCACAGCGATAAGGACCGCCAAATATCGGCACCCACACTCTAGCATACACACAAGAAGGAGAAAAAAACAAAACAATGTAGCAAGAAGAAAAAAAAATCATTTTGCAGGACAAAGCTTTCTTTCATGGTACTTATCGGAGAGCTAGAGAAGGGCTATAATCCCATTTCGATGGTCACAATGGACAGTTCAGCTTCCTCATGTTGCTCATCAGAGAGATAATTATAGAGCTGCCTACACCTCCAGCAGCACACACACACACACACACACACATATACACACGCCGACACACTGACACACACCGAGATAGAAAGAGATGGGAGCAGATTTTGACATGTAATCCATTACGAGGCACCTAGAGAGTCCTCTTACAAGGATGGGTCTCTCAATTTAATTGGGTGATGCATTGGGACCAGGAAAAGCAATGGAGAGTTGAAGCGCTGACCTCAGGTCAGACCAACCGATAGACATGGGTCAGATTACCACCAGGGCCACACACAAGTTTAGGCCTTTCTACCTCCGAAGCTTTCCATCAATACGCTGCGTCTGACCCTCTGCGACTCCTCAGTCTGCCTGAGTAAAGATGGGGGACCAGACCAATGAAATGAGCGGGATTTCAAAGAGATTTTCCTCACGGAAAAACACTAGGGTTCAAGAAAAGGACAGAGCGTAGACAACTGCGGAATCGTCAAATGTACCGCCATCGATAGCTGTTGTCACGGTCATGTTTGACAACACCAAGCGAAATGACATTCAAATCGAGATGACATTTTGCATGGGGTTGACATTTTTTCTTTGTGCCAGTGATAGACACTGGCATGTGTCAGATATCCAATCGCATGTAGACCATTTGAACTGCAGAAGAAGTTATCTTTGAAAAGGGATCAATTAAATACGTACACCGGGCTGCCATTTTACGATAAATAACATTTCCTCAAAGCTTACACTTTGAACAGATTTATGTTTAACCTGCCAAATGCGATTCTGAGTGCTGGCGAAAAACCGCTGACAGTGACACATTTTCAGGAAGGACCCCTATCTAGTGATGATATATAAACGGTTATCATTATTTGAAATTGAACATTAAATATTCACGGCTAAACCATGAACTATATCGAGTCCCAGGCGAATTTCTCAGACGATTTAATTTTTACCCATTGGTGATTATTGTGGAGATTTCTCCAGTGCTGGGCTCAAATGAATCTGCTGTAGTGCCAGTGCCCTAAACCTGAGGTAATTATTGTCTCTGGTGATAAAAAAAGAGAGGGGGGCGGGGGCACAAATTTAAGAAAATAAACGGACAATATGAATGACCTTAAAATATATTTCTCTTCAATTTCCAATAAGACGACTTCATCTCCAGGGTTTGATAAAGGGATTATGGAAACAGCATTATGCAGTAGTAGCTAAATCTGGATGTGGTGGAGAGTCCTATTTGATTGAATAATTCTTGTTTCCTTTTCTGCCAACCTAGCAATAATCTTTGGAAAAACGAAAAATTCAGCATTATGGAAGATTTAACTGGCCTAGGAGAACTAGGAAGAGTCTGGAACGAGGGCATGCCTATTTGAGCAGACTGTAGCTTCAACTGTCAGATACAGACGGATTTTTGAATATTTGGGTCTTCCACTGTCATTTTTACCAGCTCTCCTTCAGACATGTGTTTTGAGGGGGACTACCTTATTATACAAACAATAATGAATAGAACGCATATTGGAGAAAACATTCATTTCTACCATGATTTGTGACTGTCATTGAAAAAGGCTGAATACGTGTGATGAATAGGTCCAGTCCTTTTCAAAGCCATCTCCATTAAGCACCAAGGGTTGGGAGTTGCCTGCGATGACACCCTGACCCAAAGTCATTAACATCACAACTCTTACTGCGTCGCCAAGGCTTCAGATAGGAACCATTTTCTGATAAGGCCCCATAAGGGACTGCCATGGGGGTAAAAAGGAGACACAGGGGTTTTCTTCCTTTATAAGGTAAAAAAAAAACTGGGTTTTAAAAAAGAGGTCTTTAGAGAGCCAAGGGTTTTGGAAATACAGTGTGGACATTAAAGCATTTCTGATCCAAAGTAAAGTACCATCGCTTCTTGTTCTTTTACGAGCGGCCCTGTGCGTTGGCGAGTCTGTGTTTGTCGGTGCGTGATGCTGACCCGTGGACATGGGTTGCGGATGGGTTGGTGTTAACTCAGCGGTAATGATAAACACTGGGTGATTGAGCGACCTGAATTAAAGTGTAGGATTCAGGGGGAAAGGCATTGTCTTTGTGGGGCCGAGAAGAGTTACGACAGAAGGACATCGTAGGCCTGCACTTCTGATGGAATGAGAACAGCCTGCAGGGGGAAGCCTACCCTGCCACTGAGATGAAGACCACAGACCCATCCAACATTGCAACGGGTAAACGTCTTAACGTGGCCGTCTGTACACAGGTTTGTCTGTGCACAAATGGTACGCAGGATGACATTGAGGACATTAGGTAGGGTCTCATTCAATGCGTACATTGTTATTTACGTGACAAACAAATGGGTCATGTACGGTACGCGTATATAGCATGCGTGAAAAAACACTGACAAAATATAATGTGGGACTGTAGCTCAATCTGTTAGGTTTAACTAGCAAATGATTCTAATGTGTCATGTGTGTGAAAAAGTGCCCAAAATATCTCTGACATTTTTAATTCAGTCATTTGCATCAAACAATGCAATGTATTAAATGTCTATTGCCTCCTTATTGAAAATGTAAACAAAAAGAAAATGTTGTTTGTGGTGTTTGTACATAATATACAAAGACAAACTAGCATAATATCAGTATAATTAATTGTATGGATACAAAATAGCACAAGGACTGTTAAAATATGTGTTAGAAAAGTTGAATGATCCCAAAAGTTCTCAAAAGTATAATTTTGGGGGGAAAATGTTTAAACAAAAGCAAGCAAAAACATTCCAAGCTACTTTAAAAGCAGACCAGTCACCTCAAACAGTCAAATAACTTGTGAACAAATCAAACAACTAGCGTGACAATTGATAGATATCTATGCCAAGTGAATGGTCAAACAACTTATCAACAAATCAGCCAACTAGCACGTAAATATAAAATTTGTATCAATCTGTAGCATGGAAACAGATGAAAACCTCTTGTAGGCCTGCCAGTGTCATACAATACAATAATATAAATAACAAATATTATATTCAATAAAAGTTCAAATTCACAGAAAAAACTAATCACAGCATTGCAATGGACAGAAGTTAACATCCTCCTCCTAGTATCATAGCAGAAACAGGCTACAGAGAGTAACACCACTCTCCAGAGCCCCAGCAGGTCCCTCAAGTACCTTATTGTCATTCCTAATCATCCTTCTGCATCATAAACAACCCCACAACTTTTATTGTGCCCTTCTATTTATGCATATCCCAAAAGGCATTGCCTTTAGTTTCCCCCTGCTTCGAAAAGCAGGGGTAAACAAACAATTACGGAAACAAAAAAGAATCCTTCTGAAATACCTTTTAGATGCCCAGAGGAAGACTGTGGACAGACAGATGTGCTGATAGGTTTCTCCCCTGTTTCCTCAGACAGCCTCCTCTCCCTCTCTGCGGCTGGGTGCGAATGCTCTGCGCCAGCCTGGCATATCTAATTAGTAGCGAGCTGCTTGCACTATCAGGCTGAGGATCTACCTCTCCAATCTCTCCTGAGTCAATCTTCCCCATCTCTGATTTTCTTTTATATTTATGCTGGAATATTTAATTGTAGACAAAAGGTTACTCTGGCTCTATTCACCGCACAGAGGCAGAATAATCTGCTTTAAAAGGCTTGACATTTCAGGCTTTTCAAAAGGGGCTGAAAAAATTATATCCCTGCTTTTGTTAATCAATGAAGTAGAACTTCCCTGAACAAAAGAATTAAATTGCTTGGTTGGGTTAATAAAACACAGAGAAATAGCTGCTTCCTCTGGGCCTTTGTGTGTTCTGGCTCCCCACATGGAACCAGCAATGTAATTCCATATGATTTGGGGGGCAAACTCTCATTTCTCCACACAGTTGGCTTTTTAAATCCTATTGAAAGCCCATGCCAGTGGCTGGCTGATTGAGCCCCTTGCCTAGCCTGTCTGCCTTGCTGCCTACCAAAGGAGGCACTGAGCATTTAAACCTGACTTCCACTGACGACAGCAGGTCCACTACAATTTACAATTTCTATACTGCCCATGCCTCTGAAAAACATTGTAATTATGCAAATGATAGGGGCAATAATTAGGCCCCTTTTCTGTCTACTGTTTGTTGCAGTCATTCCAATGAAGAGCAAAACGGGGCCCATTCTGTTTCAAATTGCTCCTCAGACTGCAGATGTTCTGTGGAAGTTTAGAGCGGCACAATTTTGAGCCCCGTTCAGATGCAAGGAGTATGAACATTCTAACTTTAATGCAGCTTTATTCCATAAGTAGCCTACTTATTAAAAAATATATATATATATGTACCAAATAATGCCTATTTATTTGATCGACCTATTATTGTCAACTGTTTGTGCGACCGTTGTTATAATTGCGTTTTAAGGTAACTTGGTGAGCAGCAAGTGGCAGGGACGATTTTGTAAAAGGCAATATACAATTCGCTACAATAGGGCGAACACGGAAGCCACAAGCACATTCCTTCTATTATTTCTAATAACTAAATTGCCTTAGTTTTTATATTGAAAACTAGAGGTTCATGCGCCCAAGGAAGTATTGTAGCTGGTACAGAAGTAAGCGATTGCGCCTGTGCTGTGCTGCACATGGCTGCAGTTACGACACCTTGCTTTCCGGCAACGTCTAGTAAACCTTACCAAAACATGAGAGGTCAATTCGTGACGTTTCCGAAGATTGACTATTATACCTTAGAGTTATGTTGATATTCTTAAACATATAGGTATTGTAAACATACAAACATGGTAAGGATATATTTTAAAACTCTAGGGAAATGATTTCGATTCTGTTACTTAGACTTTGTTTTTAGTAAACTAAGCGTCGGCTAACTGAGACTACATTACTGGAACTGCAGACAGTTGCATGTCAGTTAACTTCAGCTGGACAGCCTAATTTGATCTTTTGATTTCTGAGCAATGTGGGTACTTACCTGTGAGAAATAAGATACCTGGTATTTTAGCTACGTTTCATTGGTTTTGTATTAGCCAGCTTGTTAGACTTGAAGTCTGGTCAGTAACTCATGTCAACACGTACCCCTTGATTTCAAACATTATTCGCATAAACTAAAATACTATCAAGGTATTTAGTTACTCACCTCATGTTTTTCGTTTTCACATATCAGACTAGTAATGCTATTTAAATTTCAGGCCAGTTCCATGGTGGCCGTGGGGTTAACTCTGGCAGCTGCAGGATTTGCAGGTATGAATGGCCATTTTGTGCCAAACTTCAGCAATTATATAAAACCAGGTAGTAAAGAACATGGCACAAAGTCTCTCACATGTCTATACCTTTACATGCTTGAACAGAGAGGGTGGACAGGTAATATTTGACAGCTAATACTATAGCCCCCCTCCCTTTAATGTTACAACCTGACTGTATTCTAAGGTTTGGCGCATTGGCCTAAGCAGTCAATATGCTTTGAAAATTGTGTGTATTAATTAATCTGATTCTCCCCACTATGTTTTTGTTTGTGCTGTACAGGTCGCTACGCCATGCAGGCCTTGAAACACATGGAGCCTCAGGTGAAACAGGCCATGCAGAGCTTCCCTAAAAACGTATGCAATTAATATTATAATGCAACTTTACTTTCTGTTAAGAGCATTTTCAGGTCCTCCCCTTGTGAAGGCTCGGATAGTCTGAACTGGTAGTTCAACTACGATGTATCTGCATGGATATCTCTTGATTAACACAATTCTATTGTTAATTTATTAATCCTGAGGGTTTGTCTTTTCATCTGACAGGCATTTGGAAGTGGTTACTACAAAGGAGGATTTGAGCCCAAGATGAATAAGAGAGAAGCTGCACTTGTTTTGGGTGTCAGGTGTGCAAGCAATGTTTGGATTCATACAATGTTATTGTTCTGTACGTGGGGCCTTCTGGATATAGGCTGAAATTTGACATTCTCTATCTCTTCCCCTCATTCTATTTGATCTTAGTCCTACTGCCAATAAGGGCAAGATCAGAGAAGCGCACAGAAAAATGATGACGTTAAACCACCCTGATAGAGGTTTGTTACATCCACTAATATTGTCCTGACTTGGTAATGTGCGTCAGGAAATAAGGAATGTAGTTTATCGGTAAGGTTTCCTCCCGATGAAAAAACGTGAGATGGAAAGAGATGTGTGTATTTTGCAGGTGGATCCCCTTACTTGGCAGCAAAGATTAACGAAGCTAAAGATCTAATGGATGGACAGGCGAAGAAATAACGTTTCACTGTTGCAAAACTTTAGTTTTTATTTCTATGGATATACTCAAATAAATCATGTTATATAAAAACAAACTGATTCCTTTCTCTAATATCTATCCGTTTAATGGTACGGTAAGGAACAAATTGAAGAGTTGTCTTATGTCATGTGAAGAAGTCCAACAAGAAACTGAATAAAAAAAAAAGAAACTGTCTTTGAGCTTTTTAATTCCTTATTAAAGTTCTTAAGCAATTTTAGGACAGGACTTAACAGGCTATTATCAGAAGTAAAATTATGGTAATGTTTAAAAACGATGCCAATGATCATCAACCAGAATGATCTTTTAAAAAAACAAAACAAATAAAACCTAGGTGACCGAACAAGATCGCTCCAATAACCTCAGTAGTCCTAATGTCACCTGTAATGAAAATAAGTTTAACCGGTTTTTAGTGTCAAGAAGAATAATAGCTTCTTTTTTTTTAAATACTGTACATTTTTGAATAAATTAACCTAACAAAGCTCCTTTGTGAACTATCCCTACCATCACCTCTAGTCAATGGAAGAACCATGAATTTTTTTTTTTTTACCTGACAGCTTTGTTCATCATTAGAAAATGGACAAGAACGCAAAACTGACCTGTGTCAAGACCAACAATAATCTAATTGAAAAGAAGTTTTACAATTCAGTGCAAAAAACAGGTTTGTTTTCTCTTCTTTTCTGGACTGCATTTCCGCCCTCCCGTTGCCTTCCTATGAAAAAGTGGTTGCATAATAAAACATAAAACAGGAAGCAGCTAATTTCACACTGTCACTCAACAAATACATAAGGAAAACTGGATTCTTTCGCCTACATAGGGACAGAGCTGTCTCACAGCCAGGCAACGTCGTTGAATCTTCTCTCAAGGCACAACAGCTGATCACATGTATGTCATGTACTCTGGGGTCTCATCCAGCTCACACTATGGTATTACAATTACACAGAATTCAAACATATGCACACCATTTTATTATTCTACAAAAGGGATTGGAAGCATCTTTCTGAGTCGGTAAACGTAGATAACTTCCACGTCTGAAACCATTACGTAATTTTTTTTTCGTTTTTTTTTTTTTCAAGTATGTGAAAATAGAGCTACTGCATACATAAATACCATGGTGTAGGTTAGGTGAAATCCCAGCATGTGTTTATATATCTTGTGTTCAGTATTAAAACCATCTTCCCTGGTCTATAGGTAAGGAACTGGAAAGTGCAGTAGGTTGAGAATATGGAAGTCAATGTTTTTTTTTTTTGTCGTGTCTATCTTTGGCAAGCTCGTACAAGAAGATCTATTGTAAAAACTGTAGTACAACTAATGAGTTTGAAAGGCTGGACGCCGTGGATTAGGAGACCCCGTTGAGAACAGCCTGTGGTGTCGAGTCCCCTTGGTGGGAGACTTTGGCAGGGCTCTCGGTAGAAGACCTGCTCGCATCACCGCCGCCTTTCTTGTCCCTGGACACGTTGCTGGGGACAGTATTATGCGCTGTTGGGGCGGACTTGGGGCCGTGCTCAGCAATCACCTCCTCCTGGCCCTGGGAGGAAAAGGGAGCAGAGAGAGTGGCAGAATGAGTATCGCTGGACCGCCACGGCTCCGCGGTCCTTGTATTTTCTTACTTCCATGCGACCGATCTAAGCCTGGCTCAATCTCTGAACGGACCCTTTCGTTCTTGATCTTCCCGTCCTTGGCGTTTTTCTGTCTGCTCTGAGACTCTGCTCTCGATATGTAGTCCGCCACCGTCACTGGAGGCAAACCACAACATGGTATGAATAGATTTGTATACTTGCATTAGTTGACTACAGCCCTGGCTGAGTGGTTAGCTAGTTAATGGAGAACCACACAAATTAAATGGGGAGGGGGGGGGGTAAACACAAGCTTTTATAAAGATGAGTGCCTACACCCCAAGCCAGTTAGACGTCCACTATGTTGTGGCTGTGATGCCAAAACGATATGGAAAAGAAAAACTGTGATGCGGTTAATTCCACTTGACTACGCGGTTATCTCTGATTGTGTCCGGAGGCTGCCTCTGAGGTTTGGGTTTGGCATGCAGCTGGAACCAACACCGTGAGCGACTTCAGCGCTAGCCTCGGTCGCGGACACCATGCACAGCTGTTATCGGTGGCACACTACGAAGGCGGGGTTTCTTTGCCACCGGTCTGCCCCCCCCTCCCCCTCGTTAGTAGCGGTCGCCGAGGGTTACCTGGCTGCCTCTCTTCGGGGGGGCCAAAGCGCCGGCGGCTACGGTTCCGACGCTGAGGTTTAGCCTCTGTGTTGTGCAGCAAAGAGGAGAGCAGGAGCAGGAGGGTGAATGCACCTCGAGGCAGTGGACGCTGCTGTGTGTCGTAATGGTTGCATACCACACACTGATGGGACCCCTGCTCTGTGGTCTGGGGCCACACTCACAATGACGCTAGTCTGTGTGCAGTGTTAAAGTCTCCCTCCAGTCGTTATATTTAAATATTTAAATATACTGCAGAAACACATATATCGTGTCTGTTTTTTTTTCTGCAGAATACGTTCGATAATTTTGTTCAAAGTGAAAATGATATGTTCTCTTCCTGCCTCACTAAAAGATCCTGAATCTGAAATGCCCCGCCCCCACCCTCTAGAATCCACGCCCCCCTCCTCTGCCGCCGCACACACTTGCTCCCGAGTCACCCCGCCCATAAACAGTGGATGATTGAAAATGACAACTTAAACATTTCTGACGTCACATATCACAAATCTCGCTCGTTTGAGACTGTCGTTGGTGCACTGCCGTTTCAAAGCGGATGTGCTCAACCATGGGGCTGGCTGCTTATTTTTGCTCCCGATATGACCTGCTGCACATGAGAAACCCCACCAGGACATGACGACAACGTTCAGGACATGACTTTCATTGGAGGGCGGTCTTTAAACACCGGGAGGGTACGGGGCGAGTCAGCTGAATGAAAAGCCACAAGGAGCCCTCTGTCTCCGCTGGGATGTGACCTGACGGAGGTGGGGTTCTGGATGTGACTTGACGGAGGTGGGGTTCTGGAAGTGGGGTTCTGGATGTGACGTGACGGAGGTGGGGTTCTGGAGGTGGGGTTCTGGAGGTGACCTGATGGAGGTGGGGTTCTGGAGGTGGGGTTCTGGAGGTGGGGTTCTGGGTGTGACCTGACGAAGGTGGGGTTCTGGAGGTGGGGTTCTGGAGGTGACCTGACAGAGGTGGGCTTCTGGAGGTGGGGTTCTGGGTGTAACCTGACGAAGGTGGGGTTCTGGATGTGACCTGATGGAGGTCGGGTTCTGGGGGTGGGGTTCTGGATGTGACCTGATGGAGGTGGGGTTCTGGATGTGACCTGACGGAGATGGGGTTCTGGAGGTGACCTGACGCAGGTGGGGTTCTGGAGGTGGGGTTCTGGATGTGACCTGATGGAGGTGGGGTTCTGGGGTGGGTCTCACCGATGCCGTTCTCGCTCTGCGAGGCGTTGTCCGACTCGCTCATCCCGTCGATGATGGTGGTGTCCTCGTCGGTGCGGCGGCGGCGGGAGCGGCGGCGACGGTTGGCGGGGAGGTTGGAGTCGCTGGCGTCCGTGTCGGCCGTCTGGTCCGTCTCCGTGTTGGCCTCGGGGGCCCGGTAGCCTTGGTTGGCCTCAAAGTCCCTTCCTGTCAGAGACACACAAACCTTATGACCTACAGCTTTTATACTTGCCAATAGCTTAGCCCAAAACTAGAATAACCAAAAATGTTTAAAGCGCGTTCATAAACATTCTCTAATATAAGACAAGTGACTTATTGAAGTGTCTGAAATATTTTTAACTCAAGTCACTAAAATTACATTCAGTATTATCTCAGTGATCCGAACAAGCCGGTTCTTTACGCTGTTAACAGGCAGAAACAGCAAAAATAAGCAAGAATTGGACCGTACAGGAAGATGGTAACGTGTAGTAATAATAAGAGTGTGTGTGTGTGTGCGTGTACCAGTACCGTTGCCGTAGCCATAACCGTATCCTCCTCTGCCTCCTCCTCGGCCCCGGCCTCCAGGCCCCCCTCGGCCCCTGCCAGCTCCGGGCCTCCTGCGGCTTTCTCTTTGGGGCCGCTCGCCCCTCTCTCTCTCCTGGTCTCGATCCTGGTCTTCCGCCGCCAGGGACCAGTCGCTTAGCTCGTCCCGGCGCTCGGAGTCGGTCTCCGAAGCGTTGGATTGCTCTGAGTTGGTGCCTTGCGAGGACGAAGAGAAAAAAATTATTTGGATGAATTGAGAAACATACACTATCTTGACTTGTGGAGAGAACTGTCCTCTCCAACTGAATGTACACTTGTGAATATATGATTACTTACAAGGGTAACATGTGGCGTGGCTGGTTGTGTGTACATGCAGTGGGAGTGTCTGGTGCCCGGTGACTCAGCTCACCGTATCCAGAGGCGTAGTTCGGTCCTCTCCGACCGCGGCCCCGCCCCGTGTAGGACCGGCTGGTGTGCTGGGAGGAGGCGCCGGCGCTGCCGTCCGTGTTGTAGCTCCGGTCTCCCCGGTCCCCCCTGTCCCCTCTGTCCCCCCGGTCCCCCCTGTCTCCCCTGTCCCTGTCGGGGCGGTGGCCCTGCGTGATCTGCCTCATCTGCTCGTCGATCTGCAGGCGCTCCAGTCGGAGTTGCTCCACCTCCTGAAAGGGACCAGTCCGGGACAAAGTTGGGAAATCAATTATAAGAAAAGACTAACGTACAAACACACACCGACGTGAGCTCACACTCAGCAGCAAGAAAAGACGCTGCCTGTCTGTCTCTCTGTCTGTCTCTCTGTCTGTCTCTTTGTCTGTCATGCACGGGTCCGTTCATTTAGGAGTCAGTGCTGGTCTGACCGCTGATGGCTCCACATCTGGCTGTCCTATACGAGCAGGCCCAATTCCTGCCTCAACCATATCACCACAGTGCATTCGCATTTGGACATGTGTTGGACAGATGTACGTTGAGGTATGCGATGTGGTGCTCAGGAGACTACACTGTCAGTGTTAAATGTTGGACAGATGTACGTTGAGGTATGCGATGTGGTACTCCAGGAGACTACACTGTCATTGTTAATTGTTGGACATACGTACGTTGAGGTACGCGATGTGGTACTCCAGGAGACTAAACTGTCACTGTTAGATGTTGGACATACGTACTTTGAGGTATGCGATGTGGTACTCCAGGAGACTACACTGTCACTGTTATATGTTGGACAGACATACGTTGAGGTATGCAATGTGGTACTCCAGGAGACTACACTGTCACTGTTAGATGTTGGACATACGTACGTTGAGGTATGCGATGTGGTACTCCAGGAGGACCTGCACATTGCCAATGCTCTCCTTCGTGCCAACAAAGGTGAAGGGGACCATTCCCTGTGTCGGCAACACAAACAAACGACAAATAAAATTAACATGGGGAAAGTCACAGTCAACCTAGCTGGAAGTCAGGGAAATACGTCGAGCTCCAGGGAACGTCTCCAGGATACATCGTCCTGCCGTTACATTAGATTTGAACTGGGCGACCGGAGCGATGTCTTTTAACGCGTCGTGGCGGTTGATGCCTACTTCCTGCCGGGGCTGTTTGCTGTCGTTGTCTCCCTCGATCCTGACCCTCACCACGCCAGACTTGTCCACGATCTCCTGGATCACCTTGCCGTTCTTTCCGATCACCTTGCCTGAAGGACAGGAGCAAACCACTTCCTGTGACTTCCCGTCGCGGAACACTGGTACTCTCAGTCAAATGCTTTTGGATGTGAATGTTTATGCTTGACAGACTGTCCTCTGGTCAAATTTATTTGCAAAACAAATAAAAAAATAAGTAGCATTTTTTACTAAAAGCCTTTTTCAGGCGCTCAAATCGAAGCTGCTCCAAAGCCATACCTGTACTTATTTGTTTCTTATCCAAACCATTTTAAAAGGCTACACAGGGCTAAAGGGCAGAGGTAAAAAAGCAAGTCATCACACATGGAAGGTCCTGACACACAGCTTCACTGACTGTTACGTACCGACCAGGTTCCTGGGGACCTGAACGGAATCTTCCAGAAATTCCAGGAAGTTCCTTGCTTTCTTCACTGCTTCAGCGGTCTGGTGGAACAATTTAAAAACAGTTCAACTTAAACAGTTAATAAGTCCATGTCTGGTAATGGACAGCGTGTTATACTGCACGGTAACGCACCTCTCCATAAATGCGGAAGGTTCCTGACTCCTCGTCCAGCTCTATGGCCGTGACCCCTGGTACCTTCCGGGCCTGTTGGATGTTGCTGCCGTGACTGCCGATGGCCAGCCCCATCAGATCCACTCGGACCAGAAACTCCTCCTGGAAGGACGAGGCGAGCTGTTTGGAACTCTGAAGAAAGAGGAAAGCGGGTCAAAACATTTGTACCAGAATCAGAATATCTTTGTTTATCTCACAGCGGAGAAATTGACATTTTTGCTGCAAAAAAGTGGACAGTGCAGACAAAAGGTAAAAATAAACATTAAATAAAGTGACAAGCACACGTAATAAAATCACAACTATTAAGTACATAAAAAGGACAAGGACCGGAAATTGTTCACAACAAGAAAACTTTCAATTAGGATGTCTGTCCACAATTATATTCATTTAATGCATTGGTTTCCAAGATGATGGCACATGACCCGAGATGACACGGCATGTCTGCGCAGCGTCCGTACCTCCAGGTGTTTGGTGGCTTCCTGGTTGCGGGACCGGAGCAGCAGCTTGGTTCGGATGCTCCTCAGGTGCATGTCACTCAGCAGGGACACCCGCTTCACCGTCGCCTCGTTGATGGACTGCAAACGGGGCCGTTCCACAACACGTCAGTTCCCGGCAAGCACCGCACGGCGATGACAAAAACAACCCAGCAGCCCGGCGACGACCCACTCACCATGACGTCGAGCTGAGAGGTCTCGGAGCTGAAGACGATCCGACAGGCACCCACAGCCTTCTTGAAGTCTTTGTGCGCCTGTTCGTTCTGACACCTGCAGTGGCGACAAGGGGGGTTTGTGAGGCGGCGGAACGACTACGCCGAGCGTCTTTACCGTGGAGAGCGACCGCGGCGCCGGGACGTACGCTTCTCGGAGGTCTTCGGGGACGGGGACGCTGCATTTGAAGAAGGAGCTCTTGGTGACGGCCTGGTTGACGTTCACGGGCCTCAGGCGCTCGAATGTCACAATCTCATTGTAGGTGGCGTCGCAGGCGGCATACTCAATCACATAGAACTGGGGAGGGGGGGGGGGACATCCACAGACAGAGATCGGTTACAGAACGCCGCGGTAAAAAAGCTGATCCGTCGATGACATCAGACACAGGTCTCTATGGTGAAGATGGTAAAGAGCGAGACTCACGTCGCCCTTCATCATGCAGACTTTGGCCCGCCACCAGCCGCAAGGCTCCTGCTCATTGGCTCTGGAGAAGATCTGAGAGGAGGGAGAGGGACGGGGGACGGTTCAGCAGAGGCTAGAGACAGAGGGGATGTTCTGCTCGGGCGTGTGCATGCGAGCCACGTCTTACCTCCACCTCTTCTCCCTCGATGATGTCCTTCTTGCCGTCAGCAGGCGGAGGCATTCGAACGTCGCTGAAGGGGACTTGTCTCTCTGGCTGCCAACTGCAACATGAAGACTCAATTATCAACTGTTTGTTTATTTCAATAAAGAAACCGCACAAACCTGTTTCCTCAAGTTAAATACAGACATATTCAACAAAATACTGCCACCCAGACACTCTTTTTAAAATACTGAAAATAATTGTTAAAGTAATAATAATAATAATAATACATTATATTTATAAAGCGCTTTTCAAAACACTCAAAGACGCTGTACAAAGTAAACAAAAATAAAGCAAAACAAGTCGCCGGTCCATCACAGGGCCAGCACAAAGGGACAAAC
>JAVQJS010099059.1:0-30054 GCA_036024795.1 Galaxias rostratus
AGTCAGGAGGTGAGCGTGCTAGACCACCACCTTGATCTAGAGCAGCACTTAGCATAAAGTCAGGAGGTGAGCGTGCTAGACCACCACCTTGACCAGGAACTTGTTCTATATACTTACTCAATGTAGTATCCCTTTAATGTCGTGTCTGGCTGGATGATGTCGTGTCATCTTGTCTGTCTGCGTGTCGCGTATTTGACACGTTGTCTGTCCCACAGAGACGGAGACGGAGACGGGAGGAGACGCCCCGGATGTCGACGGAGTCGCCGTCTCTCGGCTGCACGACACGGTCGATTCTCCACCTTTGCCATCGCCGTTCCCATCAACTTCCTCACAATCTCCACCGACTTTCCATTCAAGACAACAAACAAACATGTCTCTTATATACTAGAATTGTCAATAACCCTATTAAAAAAAAAGTTAAAATAAACGTTTTTGATCGAGATTGATCACAAACCCACAAGGAATTGGCTATGTTCAGAGCTGGAACTCCCTAGAGCGTGCTCCAAGCCGTAAACAGGTTCAGAACGGAAACTCGCCCGCGTGTCAAAAATGGAAAGAGGCGGCGGTTGTTGTCGCTTCGAAAGGCTAGATATAGAATTGGAACTCATCACACTATCTTTTTGTCTATCACTACAGTCTGTCGATCGAGAAAGAAACGGAGGTAGAGTGGAAAAGAAAGAAAGAAACAAAGAATGAAAGAGGGGGAGGCTATATCACTGCTCTTACCAAAGACTCAGAACGCCCCCCCCCCCTCCCCCAGTTCTATCCACAGGTTTGCTGTTAGCTACTACCGAATGGACATATGTGTTGTGTATGCCATGCACATTGCAATGGTGGCGACAGGGGGCGGGGGGGTGCAAATCGAGTTGAAACACAACACACAAAGCAACCTGACTAGAGAAAGAAGGAGGGGTGGCAGGGGGGGGGGGGTGGATCGCTGCACAACGCAAGCTACACATGGACACTTGGCGCCGAGCGACATCATGTGGACTCTGTGCGCTGTGAACGGGCGGAACACGAACGGTTCTGTTGATCCCGCTCAGAAGCACCGCGGCGTCTTAGGGGGAAGTTTCCCGGGATTCTTGCGTCGGTGTGTCTCAGTTTCGTCTGTCTCCTCTAAAGTCTCTTAAGGGACCTCCCCCCCCATCTGCTCCCTCCCGACGGTTCACTTTGGCCCCCTCAGGAATCCACATCTCCCTCCAACCCGTCTCCTAGGCAACGCGGCGGATCGACTTTCTCGCACTTGCCAAAATGATTTCTTTCTCTCGTCACAAACAACTTGTCTTGTCGTTCTTAGCTTCACAATGTCGTCGGGGAACTCCAAATTAAGCCTTTTGAAAAAGACAAAAAAAAAAAAAAATCTGTGAATGTTGGATAGCAAAATGCCTGCCATGGCAGAGTCATTCTGTCTAATTGCAGAGAAGGTCTTTGCTTGCTTGCTTGCTTATTTCCCTTTTCACTTTTTTTGTTTTTTTTCCTTATCCGCTTCCATCGGACACTGATCACTGACTTATTTTAAGTCGGATTCCTGTCGGTTCTGGTCCGACTCGGGTTCCGTCTGACACGCGTCCGTAGTTCCATGAAATGCGGTTTGCTTCTTCTGTCTCCGGACTTCGGAGTCGCCTCCTCCTTCCTTTCCTCGTCTCTCTTTCAGTCTTCCACTGGTACCCAGGGCCATCTCTCTTCACTGCTCTCCGCCCGATGATAAACGTTGCCTTGAATGCGTCGCTAGGTGCAAAAGTATCCTCTAAGCTTGTTTTTTTTCCCGTATTTTTTTTTGTTTGTTTTTTTGGTTGTTGTTTTTTTTTTGCTGCTGCTGCTGCTTGGATAAATCAGTTGTCTTGTATTTATTTTATAGTTATATGAACATCCACCGTGTGATTCCCTTCATCTTTCTCTTCTTTTTTGCTTTCATGGGGGATTTGCTTTTAAGAATTTCCTCCTCATCTTTTTTTTGGGGGGGTGTATATTTCAGATGCAAATTAGAGCAAATATATATAGTTGAAATTTCCTTGAGAGAGGAAGCGGGGTTTGTGGACAAACAGCTATGACGCTGATCAGTAGTTGAATAAACGGATAATGATGGCAATAGGGGGGGGCGGGGGGGGGGGGGGTAATGAAAACATACATCTTTCATTTTAGAGGGGCAGTGTAAGTTTTGACTTATTTTCCTAAGTAGCAGAATAGTGTTTCAAATATGACCACAGGGGGTGCTGGGGTTTAAGCTGTGTTATTAATCGTATGATGTTAAGTCAACGGATCGCCCCACAGAGATTTGATCCCGACCAGCTCCTTGTATTGTTATGACACCTGATTGAGGCTGACTACCCATCGCTGTTGCCCTTTAAAAATAAAAAATGTAAAAAAAAAAAAAAAAAGAGAAATTCTATTCTATTTTAAACCAATCTCACTCACGTTTTCAGGTGCAAGCTATGCCCACCCAACAGAACTGATGTGTTGTTGTCTAAGGTTTTCTTGTGCAATTGAGACATTAAAACGTCGGCTGTATGTACCTTTCTAGTGTTGACTTGCTTATCATTTCCTGCAGAGTTTAGTTGAATAGAACTTGACGTCTGTCTGGTCAACCTTCCGGATTTGTGTGACCACATCCAGCCATGGTTCTGTTCAGTCCTCCAATCAACGTTGCTGCGCCGCCCCCAACCCCCCCCTCCCCCCACCCACCCACTGTTTCTAGTGCTTTATTTTTAGTACTTTTTAATTATTTGTTAACTTAATTGAAATGTGCTGGTAATCACAAATATCTGTATGGCAAGTTTTTTGTGTTACTCTTTCTCTCAAATAAATGCATGTAATGACTAATTATGTGACTGGGAATGTTTGACTGAAGATCATTTGTCAAGAAATTCTGCGTAGAAAACCGGCTCATTTTTTTTTAAGTATAGATTTGTATTATTTTAAAGACCATTTTGTTCAGACAAATCTTTATTACTGAGAAATCGAAACCAAATAATTGAAAACTACAACGCAGTACTTTATGCTTATGTAGAGAACAGTTCTGCGTATGTTCAGTTCTTCGAGGAGATTAGTCAGCCAAATAACCTTATTTTAATGACCAGAAAGGATGAGGGGGATTAAGGATCAAAATGAAGTCAGATGAGTGATTGGTTGAGCGTTGGTAAAGAGTTAAAGGGTCGCTTTTTGAATGTTCTGAAAGCATTCTGGATTCCACCCTATGAGCCAATCAGTGAAGGAGGTGAACTCCATAGATTAAAAAGTGTTTATGGTGTGTCGTGTTGAAAGACAAAAGCAATAGACTTGCTATTTAATGCTTGTCTCCTTGCATGGGCTGGTGCCTCTTCACGTTGACATTAACAGGATGCAAAGTAAGACACTAAACAGGATCTAAAACGGTTATCCCGACACGTTTTATACTTATTTCATTGTGGTTTCCAGTTGATGTCAGTTTGGGCAGTATTGTTTCATATCAGTAATGTAGTAGGGACATGAGACGTTTTGCCGCGGTTAACTTGTTCCAGAAAGAACAGAGAGAGAGTTGAGCGGGTTCAATGTCTCCTGAGGCGATGTGTGTGTTGACTGAAAGGGTAGGGCTGAGCATAGTGGTGGGAGAAACTACTGTAAATCTCTTCTGAAGGAATTCCAATACAGTCCTAATCCAGCCGCTCCACTGCCCCTGTGAATCCAAAGGCTAAAAGCAGTGAGCGATTGGGCGTCATGCAATCCGAGCGTTCGGGAGTGGGGATGAAAGAAAACTAACTTTGTCTGTCAATTTAACCCGCTCGCGACAGCGACTCAAAACGTTTCTATCTTGTTTTGTTGTTGTTGTTTTGTGCGTGTGTGTGCGTGTGTGTGTAGGGTGGGGGGTCAGGATAACAATTATCTGTTGATTGTTCTTTCAGTAAAACTGTAGTCTGACTTGTTTTGCGTGGCTTCGCGGACACCAGTGAGCTTTCGTGGGTTTTCAACAAACTATGTCCTTCTAATGCGGTTTCTCGTGGTTGTGTCTTCCCCTCATATTTCCCCATCTATGCAAGTAGCCGTCTTTATTCTCTGTGCAGTTCAAACATGTTCATTTGAACAGGCTCAACTCCTGGATGAAACGACTCTGGAAAACTAATTAAAAGTGACCTTCAGTTTATAAATCGGCTTTTCTCTGCTTCTCTGTGTAGTTTGAGTTCCATTTCGCCTGTGGGTTTGCTTTTGCACTCATTCAACTTACAGCACTTTGAGACAGTGGATCACAAGCAACTGATTTTTATTATTATTATTATTCATAAATATATTGCAATCCATGCTGTTGATTGCATCAGTTTACACAGAAAATGCTGTGCTCAGTTTTGCGATTAATTATCTCTCTGGGTGTTCAATCTGGCTCAAACAATTCCACCAAGCACTAAATCCTTACTTCAGACTTGAAGCGGTGAGTGTTTAGTCCACCGACGTTGTTTGCGCTCCTTACAAAGTTGTTTCTGATCATTCTGCCATGCTGTTGCTTTCTATTTTAGCAAGGCCCTTCACAGAGTTTAGTTATATTGACAATGAGCAAATATGAATAATTGAAAATATGAAAGTAGAGCAGATGATCGGGATAAATGTGTTATATTTCACTCTGTAAAAGGATTTGCTTGTATTTTAAACAAGCCAGTGTCTGATTTGTTCCTTAAAACACACACAATATGAGTTTGGTGCATTTATGGGTTTATTGTATATCTTGGTTGAAAATAAAAACGTTTCCTAATTTGTTTTCCGTTGATTTATTACAACAGGTCTGACGTGATTTAATTTTTTTACTTTCGTTATTTCAAGTTCACCGTACATTTGAACTCCAATTTTGGCCACTCCAGCTATATCAGCTCAGTCATCTTCAAATATTTCATTCAACAAGCACATGCCTTTCTATGACTCGGTGTGTCTACGGTATACAATAAAAGAATGTAATAATATAGTGTATTAGGCTTGGTTACATAGCTTGACACACTGTAATAAAAAATAAATAAATAAAAAATTGCTGGTATAAATTTAGCTGTGTGTGTGTGTGCGTGCGCGTGTGTGTGTGCGTGCGTGTGTGTGTGTAAAAAGGAAACGATTTGGGGAAAAAGCCAGATTTCCTGTCATCATTGATGTATTTCACGTTTCCACTACTTTTACGGGACTAGTCTGTTCCGGTTCCCACTGCTCACCTAGAGCATGGTAAACTGCACGGAAGAAGGACCGTGTGCCGTTAGTTAGAGCGGTTTATTTTGTGCTGTGCAAATGGTCCTGATGTCTCAGCAAAAAGAGTGAAACCGGAGGTATGGGGTCTTGGTACGGTAAACATTAACAGACTTTCAAGAATGGGGCTGACACCCGCCTACTTCTGGGTCTGTTACGTTTGTCTAGGTCCAGGGAAAGTAGCAGCATCAGCGGACTACCGGCAGTTTAATTTAGCCTTGTGTGCTAGACTCGGTCAATGAGTCACCGGTGTTTCCAAGAAGGACATCAACATTTCCTTGTTATGAAAGAACTGTCCTTTTTTGTATCTATTCAGAGTTGTCTCACTCTTCATTGGTTGACTTTACTAATAATTTGAAATATTATTTTGGGATCATTGAAACCCAATTGATTGACGTATTTTTCATTTTTATATAGTGTATCGATTCTTTTTCATTTTTATATAGTGTGTCAATGTCAACAGGTAAGACCTGTCTTTCCCTTGCATTGAACATTTGGCGTGTTCCATCTGTTCCAGGTTTTCCATTGGGCTTAGATTGGGGTTGAGGAATGTGCAGGAGTGTTGCTATAGAGTCAAAGGGAACTTTTTTTCCTGGTGTCAACCCTCATCTGCTCTGTTGCCTTTTAATGTCCAGTGGACTGCATCATATCACAAGCCCTTGTAGGAGCTCACTTTGTCAGAGCGCTGCGGACCAAGTGTCTCGGTTCTGATCCAACTACAGAGGAACAAGGATTAAACTCAGCCTTGTGAGTAAAGAGCAAGGCTCCCGTTGTAGAGAAATAGTCCGTTCAGGCTTGTTGGGTTATGAACAGAATGGATATTTTTCATTGAAACGCTTGAGTTCATAGAACTCTGGTCCTACCACATGGTGATTCAGTGTCCAAACCGGTACCGGGTGTTAAGTCCAGTGCAACGTCATGTGATTTATTATAAAATGTTCATGTGGGAATCAGTTATGTAATCTCTTCATGTCTACACAATGAGATTTAAACTGATTAACATCACCTCCTCTTTACATACGGTACGGTGAAGGGAACGTTTTGAATAGGTTGGGCTTTTTTCATTGACCGCCTTAAATCTTTTTTTAGTGCCTCACTTGCAACAGAATGGACGAGGGGCAAACGGGGAATAAATGAAGACGAGACAAAAGAATCCCCTCACATGACACCGATTAGAACCTGACGGGTTAGTAGGGTGGGCATGACAGAAAGAGTGTGAGAAAGAAGGAGAGGGAGAGAGATGGGGAGAGAGAGAGGGAGAGAGAGACGAGAGAGTGGTTTCAACGTTTCACCATATGGAGACGTTTCATAGACAGTCTGTTCGTTGGAGCCTACTCGTGGTTTGTTTTGTCTCTATTGATTGTCGCTTCTCCAAGGTAGGCTGATCAACACCGTCAACCCTCTTACTAGGTTCTGGTCAACTTTGGCTGACTTAAAAGTTGTATCTCAAATCATTTTTGTATTATAATAATGTATATATTTATGATATGATAATATGTCATTTCCTACGAGAACCACAACTGTCATTCTGAATAATATGACATTGTTTCCAAAAATAAAAAACGTATCTTTCA
The DNA here is from genome assembly GCA_036024795.1 of Galaxias rostratus. Taxonomy (NCBI): domain Eukaryota; kingdom Metazoa; phylum Chordata; class Actinopteri; order Galaxiiformes; family Galaxiidae; genus Galaxias; species Galaxias rostratus. Next base: position 6,765 of record JAVQJS010099059.1, read on the forward strand.
TTTTATGAATGTAAAGCTTTAGGTTGATACTTTATCGGATTGTTGAGGGAAAGCAAGGGGCAGAACATCTACAGCTGTCAAAGGAACATAGGAGATGCACACCACTGTGTCTTAAAAGCAGTGCATTCATTTCAAGTCACGTGCAAAAACGATTGCACTTTGTCTATAATTAGCACACATTGGAATACATTTACCAGTGGATTGTTTGATTGACAGATTGGCGACCTTCTCAAGGTTTCACTTACTGTCACTCAGACTTTTTATTCCTTCCATGTCCTCTTGTATGTCCAGTTATTTCGTTACGTGTAAATAGTTGTATTCATTTCGGTCAGAGCAGGAACATCCTGATGTTTTCTTTTGATATTATTTTGCAACTTAAAATAAACAAAAAACAAATACATTTCACATTCACATTCTATTTCTCCTAAACCTTAAATATAACTTATGGTTTAGACTAAATATGTACTTGTTTCCATCTGAATGTTTGAACGTACTGTGTGTATAAATAATAGTAAATATTTTTTTAAATCCCCAATTAAAAACAACATTCTTGTCACTATTCTTCCAAACGCAGGTATGATGCTCAGCTCTGTGCGTGTGTGCATGTTGCTCCTCACCTTTCTGCTGCTCGTGTGTGAGGTGGCGGTGAGCCGTCTCTGTAGCTCCCTCATCAACCTGGTGGACGGCTTCCACACCCTCTTCATCCTCATGCACATGGCGCTTCCCCTGGCTCCGCCCATCGACGGCATGAGAGGAGCATCACGAAGGCTACCTGTTCTCTCAACGTCTACCTCCACTCATCCCCCTCCTGATTCACCTGCCACTGCCCCTCCAAGCCCTGCCCTGACCTCCACTCCTAAACAAGCACCATCTAAATGTTCACATCGCCTCCGGTTTAGCCCTTGTGAATCCACTAACGATTCTTTACACCGAGCTACCATCTCTTTCACTCAGCCTCGGAGCATTTTCTCCGCCACACAACACCACCACGCGCGTCCGACACCTTCTTCTCCCACAACCCCCCACGGTTTCTCTCCCAAAACCCCAGAGTCGGCCCATCGACTTCCAGCCCTTTCGTCGTCTTTTAAGACCGTCACACCTCTTCCTGTGTCTTTCGTCCCTGTCCCCCCGCCCTTCACCCGACCACCACCATCCTTACTCTCATTACCACCTTTTCCTCCGTACCCTGCGTGTGGCCTCTCCTACAGTCAGTTGCGAGTCTGGCCTGTAGGGGCGCTGATGTCGGCCCTGTTCCTGGCCGCCCTCTGCATCTCTGTCTGCTTGGAGATCCTCAGCCACACCCTGCAACCCCATCCTATACAGCGCCCCCTGCTGGCGGTAGTGGTGAGCACGCTTAGTCTGCTGCACAATCTGCTTGTGCTGGGACTGGGGTGCTCGAGCCAGGGCTGGGGCTGGGGCTTGAATCAAGTGTTGGGTCCCAAGACCGGTGCTGTCTGGAAGGAGGATAACTGCAGCCTGCGCCTTGGTCTGAATGGGCATGGTAATTACCCAGCGTCTTTGAGTGTTTTGAAAAAAGCGCTTTATAAATATATATTTATACATGTATTATGGGCATAACACACATGTTCATTTTATTTTATCAGAGCTTGCATTTATTTCCCTACTGCAAAACTGTTTGTGAGGCAAGCAGAAGGAATGTATCACATGAGAGGGTGCTTATTTTTTATCAGGACACTTCAAACCGTTTTATGAGAATAAGCTGTCAAAGCATTTCAAACTGTTATTCACATCAAAGAAAGTACATGTGCTGTTTGTTTTTCATTCCTCCCTCCCACTCCCTACAGTCAAGGCCACAGACCAAACCAACGATAAAAGCATACAGGGGTGTATCGACAACGACATCTGCATACCCCCTACAGATGCGGATGGTTCATTCCCAGAAAGAGCAATGGTTCTTTGCAACCCTGCGACTTCTAGTGTTCTGGACCCGGACAATGACTCTCTACCCCATCGAAGCCACACACCGCCGGCATCCTCACTTGCGTTGACATTTAATTCTCCAGCGGCCCAGGGTCATCCCTCAGAAGCTTGTTACAGAGCTCATCCCCTCCCTGTTGACCCCTCTGACCTCCGGGACTTTCAACAACCGAATGCTCATATTAAGGACCCCTATACTGAGGCGCCCAGGCCTAGTGCCTGTCTTGGACATTCAGGTAAGAGTGCCTTATTGTTGCTTAGGCCTTGATTTATGAATACATTTTGTGTTTTTAATCCTAACCAACAACTCAAGTCTAGTTTAGATGCAAATAGATGGACAGAATTTGCAAGACCTTGGTATTTTATAATCTCTTATCCATGTTCTATATTTGCAACCTCATAGATAACAATTTATGTAGTGCTGTGGAATTATTTTTGGGGAAGATTATGTACTATTGTACTTGGTAACATTTATTTTTGATGAATTCAGAACACCAGAGTGTACCCAACACATCAACATCCCTTCAGCCAATCAGACCTCCAGAAAGTCCCCAGCTCAGGGGCCAAAGACCAGCCTGTCTCCCATCCAGCCTCATTGTCACTCAAACCCTTCTCTGCTCCATCTTGGCTCTCCTCAACGGGCTGATATTGCTGCTGGCTGATCCAGAAAGCCTACATGATCCTGGGGCTTGTGGTCTGCTCATCTACCTGGACCCTGCCTTCTCCACAGCGGCCGTGATAGTGCTAATGGCTACAGCTCTACCTCTGGTCAGCTGATGTTTATAATATTTGGACTGGTTTGCATAAATGAGCGTTGATAGTTTCACATAAAGTAATTCGTAGATGAGAAATTTGATTATCCGAACTGGAGTCTAAAACTATAGTGTTGTCTTTTTCAGCATTTTTAAATCAAGTATTCTCTTCTCATTCTCAGTTGTATAAGTATGGTCTGCTGGTGCTCCAGACCAGCCCTCCTTGGCTGCGTGTGCCCGATTTGGGCCGTCGGATCGCCAGCATTCCCGGGGTTCAAGCAGTGCATGACCTGCACGTGTGGCAGCTCACGGAAACATGCACGGTGGCCTCGGTGCATGTGCACTGCCACTCAGGGTTCCAGCTGCATGGGTAAGGGTTTGGATGGGACTTCCACCTAATTTAGTATAATCTTTCAATCGAATCTTTTCACATTCAAAGTCAGTTATAAATCAAACAAATACAGTGTTCTATAGCTGTCTTACAAGAAGATGATTAGCTAGCCATGTTTAAACAAAATGGAAATTTCTGATTATTTTTCTATTTTGTCAGGTGTGGAGACCTGTTGTCAGCGGTAACCAAGGTGTTACAGAGTGAGGGTGTGAGTTGTTGCACTGTCCAGCCAGAGTTTCTCCTCTCTGCTCCAACAGCTACCTGCAGCCTGAATAACAACAGCAGCATCAGCCCTCTTTTGATGCACAGAGAGGCGCCCCCTCTCCCCACTGTCATAGGCTGCAGTCTGGCCTGTGGAAAGGGCTGTGCAGGGAAAATGTGCTGCACACTGACAGTGGAGGAGACTTGCGGACCACTGGCGCCCTCTGCTGACGAAATGGAGGAAGAACCTCAGATGCTTATAATAGAAAACACCTTCCTTTGAAAAGGGAGTTGACGTATATCTTTATATTCAAGGAATAAAAATAACTAAAAACATGTGTAATTTCTAAATAAGATTCGGTGTAAAGTTATATTCAGAGTCTACATTGGATTTGTGCCAATTGTGAAGAGATTAATTTAAGTTTTATTCAAAGGTAAATTTGAACAGTAAAACTTGAGATTACGCTACGAAGACATTGCTGACAATGAAACATGACAATTGATCCTTGTTAAAATGAGAAATCAATAGAATGAGAAATGAATGGAGTGACGTGTGCTTGCAAACGTTCATTCATCATTTACACCTGTGGGTTATTAAGCTGGAATAGAAAGGAGTGTATTGTAATCCCATGAGTTCATAATGTGCCAAGACAAATATAAATTGCCAGTCACTCCTTAATATTATCAGTATTATAGATTCCAATGTGTGTGTTTATGTAATGTAAATATTTGCATTTTTATGATTAAAGTGCCTCAACTATAATGTTTTATATCCTTGTCTAATATGCTACTCTTTCGAAAAGGTTGATTAGTAATCCTATTCAACAAAACACGCTTTCAAACCCCACAAGGTAAATTTGTAAATCACAATGACCTGGAATAAAATTTGTTTAATCAAGTATGTTCGGTTTTTTATCAAGTGTTAAAAGTGCAAAAAGCATATTTTGTTATCTTAAAATAGTTCTAAACATGATTGGTCTGCATGAATCTCACTATACACTTTTTAACATTGCCTTCCGTCGTTTCATTGCTGCATAGTCGTGTGTAGTGTACAAACGTGTTGAATTATTTATCAGAGGAAAAAGATGACGTTACAAAACTCCACCTCTTTGTCCAGAGGTAACCAATAAAGCTAGATCTGTTTAGCATGAATTTGAACAACCATTTTTGTACAAATACCGTGACCTTTGCGTACATTAAAAAAATAAAGGATCGTATCAATAATGTTAAACAACATTTTTACAACAAGAAAAAAACTCGATGAAAAGATACAAATGTGTTGTTGTTTTTTTACCACAAATGAAACTGACACTCCATTGTATTGGTATAATTTACGTTCCTCACCGTTTTTCAAAATGCCCGGATGAGCCTCGGTGGTCCGGGGTGCAGGCTTCAAACCTGTAGTTGCTTAGCGGCAAAGTGGTTCAATTCCACCTTTCGGGCGAAAAATAGATGTCGCCTTCGGGAAGTAAATCGTGCTGCAACGAGTTTATGTAGTCATATCTACATTTAATCATTGAGTACCAATGCAGCTCATCGCTAGCTTGTTATTATGAAAAAGTTTATTCGGGCTTCTTCGTTCCTTCCCAAACATTCCTGATTAGGGGTTGTGATGTAACTTTAAATCAAAAACTGTTATTTGATTTGCTTGTCCAATTTCATTTGAACCGGATGTTTACCAAGACAGACAGACGACGAAAACCAATGAAGTTAAGCTTTTCAGAAAGTGGGCGTATTCTTAAAATGCGGAAACAGCGGTGTGTGGCCCCAATGCTATCAATGCCCTTGGTGCATTTAGCTGTTTAGGTAACGTGGGAAGGAAATGCCGTCTTTAACTGATTGAATAACCTGTTTGTCAGATTATTTGGTAAGCCTTAATTGTGTCTTTATAATATTATACACGAACTCTGAAGTGTGTATTATTCATTGCAAACATAAAATCATTGCCAGAACAGCCTAGCTAACAGGTTTAGCATCAAGCGTGCGAATGATTCGTCGTTAGTTAGCACTATGCTACTGACACGAACTGAAAAACTTTCACCGGTGTAAAATGTTTGTATGGAGTACTGTGTGTGAATGGGGCGCCTTGCAGTTACCGCAAATGACATTACTGTCATGTTGCAAGACATCCATCCATTTAAGATTTGTAACTAGTGGAGTTACATGTCACCATTCAAGTAGTGTTTGTGAACTTTAAAGCTATTGACAATTAAATTAATTAGTTCATACTTTTTTTCAAATGTGCTTGTGTCCTCTATTCCCATCACAGGTAGATGAGCCTTTGAATTTACAATATTTGCCATGCCTTTTCACAAATATCCCCCGAAAATCTGGGAGGCCCTTAAACTGAAGCAGGGCATCTATGCTCGTCTCCCTAAACACTACCTCCGCTCTCTGGACCAAACCAGGGAGCCAACCCCTGTCCACTATAAGGCTCTAGGAGTCAAATACAGAGCAAACCCCAAAACTGGACTTAAAGAACGGGTACAAGACGTTCCAATTCCTCTTTACTTTCCCCCGGAGTCGCAGGATGGCCTATGGGGAGGAGAGGGCTGGATAAGAGGCTTCAGATACGCCAATAACGACAAAGTGAGTCATCCATGTTGTAAGGATTAAGAATTGTTTTACCTTACCAACTTATTCCCTGACTCATACTCACATATTGTAGTTGGGATGAATTCAGTCATTCTTATAACCAAGTAGTGTGACTTTGTTTTACAGAGTGCAAAAAAAAAAGCAGAGCGGCATTTAGTTGCCCAGTAGTAAAACTAACAACAATGTAAACATCTTTAATATATTATTCCTCTTCTCGTGTCTTTTTACTATTTTACTCCCATCTTATAATGTATATTTCACACTTGACAGCTGTATGTATGTGTGTGTGTGTGTGTGTGTGTATATATGTAATGTGTGTGTGTATATATGTATCTAGCCATTTGGTTTGCAGTAAAACCTTGTTTTATAAATGATTTATGTCCCAATACAAGCCATACTTCCATTCTTGTCTCCCGACCCTCAGCTTTCCAATCGTCTAAAGAGCGTGTGGAAGCCCCAGCTGTTTGACAGGGAGCTGTACAGCGAGATCCTCGACCACAAGTTTACCATCCCAGTCACAGCACGCACCCTGGACCTCATAGATGCCGCCTATGGATTTGACTTCTACATCCTCAAGGTGAGAGAGTGAGAAGGAAGTATTCAACCAGTGGTCGCCTACAGCAGTCTGTCACAGTGTGCGTAGGGTTTAAAAAAAAAAAAAGCGTTCTGTGAGTTGTGTTATCGAACCTGTCGTCCGTAGGGAAAATTCACCGCTGAGCTTGTATGTTCTGACCTGTTGTGTAGACCCCCAAGGAGGATTTGAACTCTAAATTAGGAATGGATCTGAGGAGGGCTTTGCTGCTTCGCTTGGCTAACAAGGACACACAGCTTTACCCTGACGACCCTGTCAAGAGGGAGAAGGTCTATGCCAAGTACAAGGTTGGTTGTGCAGTTTTTAAAAACAAAATGATGACTCTGTAACTATTTTGTGAGAGCTTACTTTAAAAGATAATATTTAAAGTTGACTATTAACAGTTTACCCATTAGGCACAGACTACTGTGTTATATTGAAATAATGTAATGTTGACTTTTGGTCTTGGATCAGTTAACTCAAATTCTTCATTGTTTACAAATTCCATCAGTATTGTGGATATGAATAGCTAATCAATAAAACAACACTAAGCTCTCAGTATTGATCATGTTTCAAGCTTTTCTCTCTGTCGTTTTCTTGATGTGTTCATCGTTGACCAAATCAGCACTTTGAGATTCCAGCAGAAGAGGCTGAGTGGGTGGGTCTGAGTTTAGAGGAGGCTGTGGAGAAACAGAGACAGCTGGAGCACAAGGTAACTGTCTGACGTACATACAGACACATCATCTAGGTTGAGAAAGTTGGCTAAAAGTATGAAAATAAAAGAACTTGATGCCTGTTACACTCATGAATACCAAGTATTTTCTGATGTTTTACTTTTACTTTAACACTTCTGACAATTTTAGTAAATAAATTCACCTCTGGCGGGGCAGTGGTTAGCATTGTTGCCTCACAGTAAGAAGGTCCTTGGTTTGATCCCTACCTTTCTGTGTGGAGAGTTTGCATGTTCTCCTCGTGTTAGCGTGGGTTTCCTCCGGGTACTCCGGTTTCCCCCCCATAGTCCAAAAACATGCAGGTTAATTGGTGACTCTAAATTGTCTGTAGGCGTGAATGTGTGTGAGAGGTTGTATGTCTATGTGTGTTAGCCCTGCGATGGATTGGCGGTCTGTCCAGGGTGTACCCCACCTCTCACCCAAAGTCAGTTGGGATAGGCTCCAGCCCCCCCCCCCCCCCCTTGACCCTGCATTGGATAAGCGGTTCTGATAATGGATGGATGGATGGAAATTCACCTCTTTTAGTTTCTGGTTACAACATGTTTTTATATATTCTGTCAAAAACAGTTGCTAACTCTTTGGTGTTGTGTTTGTTCTCCACAGGAGCCAGAGCCTCTGTTTAAGAGGTGTGTTGACAACTTGGTGAAGGAGCTGACCATACAGAAGCTATCTGAGCCCCAGCTGGTGGAGAAGAAATGAGGATCAACCGTCTTGTTCACGATGCAACATCTCCAAGTAAAAGGACCGAGATAAAAAGTCTGAGCTGAAAGGACACGTTGCACCACTAATAGACAGAGCCATCGTGGTCTGTACATGAGACATATCTCTAATGGATGAAGAACCATGTTAATGGTTAATGAACCCCTGGAAACCAAATGGTTAGTTCTCAGAGTTCACTTCCTGTTATCAGGGATAGGCAGGAGGAAGTGATATGGCTGACAACATCACAGAGCTCCATTTATTTATCAAGGGCTTGTTGCTTTTCAGAAGTGTGTTGACACCTGAATATAATATATTGTCTTTTTCCTGTATATATACCAAAACTTCTGATGTGAGCAGTGTCTCGAGCATTGTTGAATTTGTGGTTCATACCATTAAATACTGCTGTTTTTTTAAATTCAGTTTCTTACTTTTCTGACTTGAAACACCATAGTATAGTTTAGTTAGTTTGCTTTTTAATTGTCCATAGTGAACTGCCATTCAATCTTAGTGACTTTTTCGTTTATGTCCTGACGTTTGCATTCATGCAAATGTGTAGTCTGAGGAGTTGTTTCTATGTAAAACTATTAATTGGAAAGAATCTGGCATGTTAACGTTTGTATTTTCTACTACAAACCAGGCCTTATAAGGCACCAAATGGGCCATCTGGAAGAAGAAGTTTAATTCAGAGAATAATAAACATTGCGGCATCATAGTTGCTTTCACTCTCAACAGGGCTCCAGCGCCTGTCAAACTACCTTCAGTTAGTGTTTGAACAACGGGGATTCCCTATCGGTTAGGGGACTCCCGTGGGCAGAGTAGCCTAGCAACTGGAAACAGTCCTGAATAGTTAGTCTTTCCGATGTTAGACTGCTTTAAAATCTTGTCTTTACGTTTGGAATTACCCCTCCTTTTGCTTTTTTGTAAGCTTATGGAAACGTTTAGTCCTCTGCTACTCTGGGGTCACCGAGCTCACACACGTGGCAGGTTGCTGACAAACTAACCGGTTTTCAAGACATAATATTTCATGTATTTGTTGTTGGCACGATGGCCTGTAGTTATTTACTTTATTGTTAGAGGTCTAATAACCGGTTCGTATAATCAAGTTGTGTAATGAAATGTTTAAACAGATGGGGTATTTGGTGCCTGAAAATTTCCACTAGAAATTAGACTTGGAGAACATTTTTCCCCTAAAAAACCCACAAACTATTCCATTATAATTGTGTAAGGTGCACATTGGTAAATCACGTTAAGTTTGATTCCAATTGTTTTCTACTTCTAGCTGCAGAGAGAGTCAAAGGTTATCTGACATTATGTTCGCTATACTATTAATGTGTTCTACAAAAATTCTAAGATGAGTTGAATTATTGGGTATTCTTGTTTTATCTGGATAGTTTAATTTAAGGTGCCTGTTAATTATTTGTGGCCACACCAATGTGTTACTTCAAATGGCACGCTGTGGTCTAGAGGGTAACAGAGATATTAGTTCGATTTAATGAAGTAGCGACTAACAGCTGAGTCATGCCCAAACCGCACGCAATGCATTATCCTTTTTTATGCTTCAGGTCTTGAGGTCATTAGCTCCAAGTAGCTCACTAGCATATACTATTAACTTCGCTTATGACATTTATCTTTAATTCTTAGGTTGCTTTACTGGCAAAGGAATGTAAAGCATACAGATTATGACATGAACCAATAACAAAATAGACTAGACAACACTACACTACTTAAAGTTATGTGTTTTAGAGCCTTTAATTCCTGTCCGTAGGTGGTTGCCATGTCGAGCTAAAGATAAATATGGGGACCTGCTTGGACAAGATTGGTGTTATCAGATCACAGGATCGCATGTCCATCTGTGCTTGTTTATATATGTACGAGATTACTGGCACCCTGCCCAGTCTGTAGTTTCCCAGAGAGTCTGAAGCCATGCTATTTCCAGTGTTGGTCAATAGTGGAAAGAGTGATAGTACCTGCGCCATCAAACTGCCAGAGAAGCACTAATCAAATATACACACTCTCTCGTGTAAAACATTTAACCTAAATATTTGTACTGTGTATATAATATGAAAGTAAACCTTTTTGGTTTTGAAAAAACTTAATCTGTCAGAAAAGATGTTGGTGGGATATGTTACTGCAGTGATGTAATTAATTGGAAATGAGTCGGTGCTCTGCATGCATCCTTGTTTCGGAAAAGTGATGCATTCGAGTTTCGAAAGAATGTATCATATTAGCTTTATGACTGACCTAAACGTAAGCCGCACACCGTGATTGTAGATGTCCCCATAAAAAGAACATTATTATGAGGAACATAATTTTTGCCAGCGGGGCTATCAGATGAACAGAACAGCCATGTCCAGGACACAAACCCATCTACACCGTCTCACGGAGTATGACGGATTAAATGGCTAAGAACAATCTCTCTGTGTCTGTGTTAAAAGGCAAATATATTTACTCAGAACTATTTTCTCCAGATATAAAGATCAAAGTATTGAGTTACTGTTAGTAGGCACATGACGTGAATCAGCTGAGAATAACATTTCTTGTTCCTCTGTTAATCACATGCTGGGGATGTAAGCATCTAATGTCAAACTAAAGCCACGTGGTCTCTAGCAACTTCTCCTCAAACATACACATAAACCTTACACAACTGTGTTGAATTGATCGTGGAGTTTTAAAGCATTAAAGTGAACGAGGTTTAGCAGCAGTTGGCGAACAGTTATAGTGTTAAAAATGTTTGGATGGTTTGAGCTCTGAAAGGTAATAAGAGGATATTAGACCGAACTATCACAGCCATGTCGAGATTTTGCCTCCCGGATGAAAATCCTTTGTTTCCTTTTTCCCATCTGGTCCATTGATATTCTTTCCATCAATCGTGAACGACTCAATGCTTACTAGCATGGGAAAGAGGTAGGGATCATTCAACATAACAAGAAGCACCCTTCACTAAAAAAATTGGGAGAATTATATATTTTAACTATTTTTATTTTTCTCCAAAATATAATTTTAACAATTACAAATGCAACGAGCAAAACTGAGTTTGAAATAAACATTAACATTTAATAAGTGCTACCAACAACGAAGATCACTTGTCAGACCACAGTACAAAGATTATAGACAATGGCAACTACAAACACACACCCTCTATGATGGAACAAGTAACATGTCATTTTGAAAGCTGTACAGTCTTTTTTTTAAGAATTGGCCCCATATTCAACTTAAAAACCCCTAATTTAAAATTACATCAGAATCTGAAATCCTCATATTTGGAAAAGGTTTTAAATATTTATTTTATTCAACCAGGCTGGTAAATTAAGAACATATTTTTATTTACAAACGGTGCCTTGCAAATAAATCAAAAAAGGTAATAGCAAAATGTAGTTGACAATGAACTGCATTTGACAAACAGGTAAAAGCGAATGTGGTATCACTCACGTTGAATATAGTTAATGAATAATTAAGTGTTCATAACATCTACGGTTCCTTACATTTTGCTGCAGCTACAAGCTATTCACCCTCGGAATCAAAGTCTTTTCAAACAGAGCAAGTCTTAAAACGTTAGCAGCACAACTAGGACAGTATAAGCCGTCTCTGGAGGGTTTCGGCTGCCCATAATTTTCAAAGGCTCGTCCAGCGAGCCCTTCATGATCAGGCAGTGTACCTACTTCCAACCGACTCACTTGAATAGGTATCCGTCATCCAAAATGATAGTTTCTGGGAGTGGGGGGTTCTTGTTGGTTCTTGAAGTAATCCACACTCTGTCACAGTCTGTTGAGGGTCTGAGTCCCACGTGAGGCGGTTTTATTAATGTCAGTTGAAGCAGTCTGATGTCTGTTTTTTCCCTTATGGCTCCTCCTCCTCCATTTTCACCAGCTGTACGTGTGGCTGGTTCTCCTCCGGGACCAGTGGGGTCTGGCTCTCGTTGACCAACTGGTTGAACTGCAGGTCGCTGTACACCCCAAAGTCCTGCCCCGGCAAGGCAAAATTCTCCTCCATGTTAGTGAAGCCGGTGTTGAGCCCTGACCCATAGGCATGCATCAGACCGGGGTCTTGCAGTAAGCTCAACATGGACGGGTCGTTCTCTATGATCTGACTCAGAAGCATCAGCTCGTCCGCATCGTAGCTCTGGCTGGAGAGATTGCTGTAGTTGAACTCCGCCATGGCGGCGCATCCCGTTTGAGCGGGCCCGGGACAGGAGGGCGTCTCGGGGTTGGCGGCGGGGATAACCTCGCCTAGGGGCGGCCGGCTCTCCATCCCGGGCACGTCCATGAGGAACGGCTCGAAGGGCTGGGCCGTAGAGGGCTCTGCCTGAGCCACACTCTGAGCTGTGTCGGGGAGGAGGAACAAACAAAGAGGCATTGGTTTTTCACTGCCTCAAAAAAATCTGCCCATTAAAGATAGAGCAATAACTGAGGAGACTGAAAGAAGTGAACTCCAAACCTGCAACACAAGGCCTGTCCGTTAAACCGATGTCCGTCTTGATCTTTCTCTTTCTCTTCACTTCGTACGGATCTGAAACGAAGGGAGTCGGCACACAGACGGCGTTAACGCACCTCCAACCTCAAAGGTCGATCATTCTCCCGACCACGGCACCCTGTGGTCCAAGGACCCTCTCCCATCTCCCTCCCTGCTCCCGCAGTGGGCTGGCGTGGGGTCCCTCTCACCTGGATTGGGAGGCAGGTAGGTGAAGGAGACGGGCTCGCTGTCCATGTGGTCCGAGTGGCGCCTCAGCAGAACGGTCACGTCCACCTCCTCCGTGATGTTCTGCTCCTCGTACGGTGGGCTCTTGAACACGATGGCGATCTGCCGGTGGACGTCCGTCTGGGCGAACTCGGCCTTGGCCTCCCACGACCCCAGTTTGAACACGATATCGATGTCGTCTGCGCGGAGCGCCGCATACAAACACAAAAACAAGGATGGGTATTCCGATACGAAAGCACAAACCTGTACAGAGGCAGCTAAAGGCAAACGTTTCTGTGAGCTTGTGATCCAAAATAATACAACTAGCCGAATAAAATAGGATTTCCGTTACTGTACGCAAACAGAGTGAAACATGGCATGACAAAAATTATGGCCGGAAACAATGTGAAGTTAACGGTTTACAGAAATCACCTTGTTGAATGCATTAACTTTTCATGGTTACATAAGCTTTTTGCTTCCTGTTTTGTGTGTGTGCGTGTGTGTGTGTGTGGGAGAGTGAGAGAGAGGGAACTAACTCGGCTGCGTCTATTGTCAAAGCCCGCTTCCTACCTTTCTGCACTTTGTCACACAACATGTAGATCTCTGTTTTGCCGGTGCACGGACCCTTAACGACGTTCAGACGATTTATCTTCAATTCTGATGTGGTTGTAGCCTCTTCAAAACACACACACACACACAAAACGAAGACAGTAAGTACCTATTACACCATTTAGACAGGAAGTACTTTTAAATTTACATAGCAGGGGTGAATTACAGCGATGTGTTTTTGTGTGTGTGTGCGTACCCTCGTGTGTGTGTGTGTGTGTGTGTGTGTGTGTGCGTGCGCTCGTTTGTGTGCGCGTATCGTGCGTGCGTGTGCTCGTGTGTGTGTGCGTGTGTGTGTGTGTGTGTGTGCGTGCGTGCGGTGACGTTGCGGTGCTCGTACTCTTGTCGTAGATGGGATTGGAGAGCACGGGGTTCAGGGAGTCTTTCCGTCCGTCCTCCCATTGAAGCTCGCACTGGAAGCACAGACGCACGGCGTTCATGTCCATGTCCTCGATGCTCTTCGAGTGGCCGGCTGGGGGGGGGCGGGGACGCAGGAAGCAGACGCCACCACGTCAGTCAGAGACATTCATTGCATGGATGAAATGGAGGCTTAATGAAGCGCTAAGGAGGCCCTAATGAGGTCAGAGTTTATGAGCAGTCTACGCTAAACAGGGTAAACGTTTCACCATCTACATCGGGTTGACAGCTGGGTAAGAAAAGGACATGTAAAACGATGAAGCACCCCGACACAGTGAAGGCAGGGTGACTATGCTTACTTTTAAAGGGGTCGATGTTCTGACTGCGTCTTTTCTTCAGTGAGGCGTCCAGCTCCTTCCGCCTCACACACTGGATGCCGAGGTTACTAAAGCTATAAAGCACACAAAGACGACTTGTCATTTTACCCAGGATTGTAAATATGGACAGCTAACAATAAATGAAGCAGGAACAGCTCTTTGTTCACATAGTTAGTGAGCTCCTGGTGGGGAGTTCAAAGTGCAAACAATGCAGAGAGAGAGACAACAGGAGCTTTTGAGAGTAAAACAGCTTGAACTTGACCCGATGGGAGTCCTACAAAGACCAATATGCACCTGTGGCATCGGTCATTTCCTGGCTTCAAGCTGACCACGCAGACTCCTGAACCCTCAGCGCAGTCTTTACCCACAAGGCAATGGGGGTGGGGCCGGTGAGGGAAGTCCTTAGTCACCAAGGAAACGGTGACAGTCACGGTTTTGATGTTCTCAACGGGACCTTGGAGCTGAGAGAAGGCGTGTGAAAGACAGAAGAGATGGAAAACATGTGAAGAAAGTTTAAAGGTAAAGAAAGCATACAGCAAAGGAAAGATAGGGTTGAAGACAAGAGCAAAGAAATTGGGGGAAAAAAGATAAACCATGAATTAAACAACGATTGATCCATCAAAGGCAACAGGGAGTATCAGTTGAACTGTGAGACAAGTTTTCTGGGTCAAAAAAGGAGTGCCACTCCGTTTCAACGGTCACACCTTGCTAGGATTTCCTTGAGGGAGCCTTACCCATATAGTTGACATGTTTATCAAGCCTTTCTGTGGTATCTATGTGTACATGGGGCTGGGGACAACCCCCTGATTTTCACCACAATATAAACGTGTGGATTTCAGGGGACTTTCTATTTGAACCCTCTATGACAGCCATACTCAACCCGCGGCTTTAAGTCCCACTTCAAAAAAAAATCTCTAAAGAAGGAAACCATTGTCAGACGAATTTGTCAACATTTCATTATCACGCGCCATTCACACATCCATCATCCCACACATCAGTCTATTAAGCCCCCATCCCTCTGAACAACCAATCACAAATCATTTCAGGTTTCGCGCTCTGATTGCAGGTGCACGAGGTAATTGCTCCGTCACACTGGGAAAAATAGCGTACAGCACTATGCAATAATGACAAAGGAGGAAAGAGGAATATCGAACATTTAAAGAGGACTGGGAGTTTTTCTTCGTCTCCAGCGGTTCGGGAAAATGCATCTGCCTGCTTCGTGACAACGTAATTTCACAATTTAAAAAGGTCCAATTTGCAGCGCCATCACGAGACAAAAGACCCGAAGTTCATTACCGAAAGGTGGAGAGCTGAGGGCGGAAAAGCTGGCGAGACTCAAACAGAACCGACTTCAAGTCACTTGTGCGGCAGACGGAGTGTTAGAAATCACATTGTGAGTGTGAAGTAACTACAACATCACTCTTCTAACAACCCCTGCTGTCTGTCATCTGTTATTATGGGCAGTGAAGATCAGTAAACATGCTGTCTGTTACCTGTTATGGGCAGTAATGATTAGCAATGTGTGGTTTGTGTTTGCGGTGAAAATAATAAATCAGAGTTATTGCACTGTACGTTATGCTTTTCATTCCTTAGTAACATATTACTGTTATCCATACTCCCACATGCATAATGGTTTCCGGGAGGAAAGGAGCTTTTTTTTGGATTGTGGCTCTTGCAAAAATATTTTTTAGTCAACGCGGCTCCTGATTAGGACAAGGTTGAGTACCACTGCTCTCGAACATCTATCCCACCCGAAACAATATCCATCCATCCATTATCAGAACCGCTTATCCTATGCAGGGTCACGGGGGGCTGGAGCCTATCCCAGCTGACTTCGGGCGAGAGGCAGGGTACACCCTGGACAGATCGCTAGTCCATCGCAGGGCTAACACATAGACATACAATCTCTCACACACACACATTCACACCTACGGACAATTTAGAGTCACCAATTTACCTGCATGTTTTTTGGAATGTGGGAGGAAACCGGAGTACCCGGAGGAAACCCACGCTAACACGGGGAGAACATGCAAACTCCACACAGAAAGGCCCTCAGGTGGGGATCGAACCCAGGACCTTATTGTTGTGAGGCAACAGTGCTAACCACTGCGCCACCGTGCCGCCCCTGAAACAATATGTTCAATGTATAAAAAACTTCATAGAAAACCCCTTTGTCTGGGATATATATGGTGCATTTCTTGAACTCTTTCTATGCACATACCTTTATCCAAGATATATGGCGTACGTGTACCTAACCAGAAAGAAACCTCCAACTCATCTGAGGTGCGATTGATTCATTCAACAGGGAGGGGTGAACGCACCGTACCTGTATGGCAGGCAGCGTCTTCTTGGTCTCCGTGCTGGACGCTCCCAGGATGCTTCCCGCCGAGCGGCCCTCGCACTCGTAGCGGAACCTCATCCCTCTCTCCTTGGGCTCCTCGGTCACGACCAGACGGGGCTTCTCCAGGACCAGCTCCAGCAGCTCGGTGTCCGTGGAGGGAGCCCGAGTCGGGGGGGCGCCCGCGGGGGCCCTGGAGGTCCCCGAGGCGGCGGCGGCTCCTCCGCGTCCTCGTCGGGCTCCTTGGTCCGCGCCGGGGGACGCCATGTTCCTGGCGCTGGATGCTGGATGCCGGAGCGGCTGGGGTTGAAGGAACGGGCACGTCGGCTGCGGGGGGAGGGACACGACACTGGTGATTAGATCCTGGTGATCCGTGAACCTTCGGGGCCAAATCGGTACGACTAGACTTATGTTCTCCTTAGCGCCTCGCAACTCATCTCCCCTGGAGCAGTGGCAAGAACTATGATTCCACTATAACTACACAAGTGATGGCTTAGTGCCATAGTCAACAAAGAGCATGTCCGATCAACGGAGAATCGACAGATAGAAGTATTGACCTAATAAATTACACTGACCACCTGTTAAACCGGTGCTGCAAATATATAAAGAAACTGAAAGTAGTAAAACCCATCGTATTAATTCTTACGAATGCAAGGATATCAACCACATATCATATCGAAGAGACATTTCCTCTTTGAGGCCGCATGTAACCCTTGCACTGTGATCTCAACCGCTATGACATAAAAACAAAGGTCTCCAGGTTCTTTCATTGTACCATCATAACACCTCTATCTAAAAACATCTCTCACTGCCACACACACTCTCTCTGTCTTCATAAGCCCTCCTTTCCCCTCTATCACACTCAGGCTACATGGTGCTGTACACTCAATCCTAGCATTCACTGCGCACACAAACAAATTACCTGAGTAGCACAGCAAATTAGGAATACATAGAAGCATAGCTATGCCTCCATTCAAAACTAGTAACTAAACTCCCACTCGAAGATGAAAAAACAACTACGCAAAACAAATATATAAAAAAGACTGAACAAAGGAGAGGATATTGACCACCTTGTAGTTAGCGCTGCAGTCCTCCTCCTCTTCTAGGAAGTTGCTGAAGAACTTATTCCAGCTAGCAACGCTGAGCTGCTGTCAGAGCATGTGTTTAGCGTTTAGCCGTAGCGCTATTGTGTGTTCTAAGTGTGGGTGTGTTAGTCTGGGCATGCAAGCAAGCATGAAAGGAGCTAAAACAAAAGCTTTAGGGCCTGAGGCAACACTAATGTCTAAAGGAAGTAAACCGAACCAGGAGTGGTTCGGCCAATCGGAAAACAGAACACACGGGGAATGTAACCCTTCACCCTTAAGAGGGTTGGGAGAGAGAGGAAGGAAGAAAGGGCAAAGCGAAAGTAGGAATCATATTACATCGCTTTTTCGGAATCATCCCACCCTGCCCCCCTTTTTTTCCTCTCTCCCGCAGCTTGCTTAAACATGCAAAAACATAGAGAAGGGGTGTGTGCAGTAGTACAGTCAAGAGCATGCCTCATTGACTATGTAAAATCTTATAGGATCCATTGTTGTTCTGAACACGTCATGCTACCTTAAAACAAAATGTACTCTATTTTTTTTTTTTTTATCTAAACATTACATTCTATACACTCTGTATGAAGAAAATAGTATATCTATATATCTATCTATCTATCTATCTATCTATCTATCTATATATATATATATACACACACAGCGTTATTGAGAAACACGGTTTGGTTCCCTCCACACCGATGCCTTCTAGCAAGCGTTGTGGTAGCACATGGAATGACTTCCCTGATCAGATTACAACCACAGCTCTACCTGATCCTAGCCAGTCTCCATCACGTGATTTACAGTACAGCACCTGGCTGGCCTGCATCTCTACCGGCTGCTGCAAAACAACGGCGACACAACAGGTAGACACCGAAACCAAAACATTAGTTGCTAAGACCACGGAGGCGTTGGTTAACATATTTATGGCAACCACATGGCCGTTGGAAATAAGGTCTGTATATGAAATCGTTACAAAAAAGCAACAGTGTAGGATTACCATTGACATAGTTTCTTTGGGACAGTTAATAAGAGAGTTTATGAGAAATCCTTGCCTTAAACAAATTGTTGCAACACTTATGGCCCCAAAGGAGTTTGTTTTCCACTCAGACGATTATTAACTGTCTCTGTGCGTCGGTGAAACCCTTCTGGTCCACTGTTTTAAACGATTGTTTTTCTTCTGGTTTGTTAACCATGAATTGAATATAAAAGCTTATTATACATTTTAGTCGTACTACTCACTCTTGAGGCCGTGCCCCTAGCCACCAGCACAGGGGAGGAGGCAGCTGTGTTCTGTCGAGGCATCCTGTGATTCTGGAGGAGATCCTTAGGTGGAGGGGCCGGTCCCGGCAGGTTGTAACTAGACGGGTTCTGACACCTACTTCTGTCCTCGGTTATGACCTCTTGGATTATGTCTGAGGACAGGAGAGGCAGCTGTGAAGGAGGCAAACTACTACATGGACCAACGCAGTGTAGCAATGATGAGGCAGCACGTGTGGAAGTGGATGGGAGTTGGAAGCTGCACAAATTATGTTTTATGTGTGATAAATATCACTCACCTAAATCTCCCAGGTCGATGGCTGTGGAACAGATAAATCACGTTAATCAAGGTTAGGTTGCTTTTTTTGGCATAAGAATCAGAAAATTGGGAGCTACTACGTAGTACATTAGCAAGTAAGTCATATAAACTATTAGTCTGGCGTAAATCTTGGCAAATCTTGGAGGGCGTTGTCCCTAAAACTGTCAGCTGTCACTACCCATAGTGCTGAAACTTGATCGTGTGCACTGCAGAACTGGACATTGTGCGATATAGTCAACAGTTAACAAAAACTTACTTGTGCCGTTGTAAACACTCATGTTTCTCATCGTATGGAAGTTGTCCTTTCGGTCAACGCGAAGTACTTGAAATCTCTTTATTTGGAAACCTTCACAGTTCTATTACAGCAGTAGTGATTCATACCTCGCTCACCGTAATTCTTTTTTAATCGGAAAAATGTTTTTAATGTATGCGGGCGTTTTACTAAATGATCTTCAGGAGCTGCTGTTGCTGCTCGTGAACCGATTAAGCGTTGATTCATGCGTTGTGTATGCTGTGAAACTTTTAGACTACTCAAGTGCGCAGCCGCAGTTATACAGTTCCGCAGTTGTTGGAGTTACTTTACTGGTTAGGAGTTGAAGGGGGTGGAAATACCCTTACGTCATCATCCGGGAAACCCCCCAGAGGCGGTAACTATGTTTGTAAACCTTGAATCAGACTAGCAAACTTAAATTATAAATTAAACTAGAACGACTCAATATTCATATTTGCACTACAGCTGCAAGCCCAATTATGTACGCAAATTAGGCAAATTTTGAGAGTAAATGTTTTGGAAATATTCACTTGTGAGTTGTAAGCTCGACTTCTCTATCTTGCATCATCCAGGAGACGCACAGAAGAAACTTAGTCGTAAACTCTTAATATCACAACCAATATCGTGCTTTAACAAAATTTTATAAATGTATACTTTTTTATGTTAATTTTTTATCTTACTTAGACAAATTTTGATCCAGGAAAGATATTTTGGGTTGGACCATAGCCATATACAGATATGGTAAATACACAATTCAAATATTGTAAATTGGTGTATTCAGTCTCAACCAACTCAAAATCGCTGTTTTGCCTTGTTAGTACTGTATTCGAGGCTAGTGAAGCATTTCCGGGAACTGACTACATTAATCACGTGCTTATCAAGCATCTCGGGCTTTCGTTGCCTTAACTCTCTCCCTACGGCTCTGGGTTAGAAATGCCTCACGTTGCTGACCTATTGCGCCATCTTTTGGGACAATAATTTGTCATCAAAAGTTAAAACTTGTAATTGGAGCTGTCGCATCTTTACATATTTTCCTATAAATGCAACATGCAGTTTATTTTTGACTTTTAATCACTTTCTCACTCAAGTCTAGTTAGTTCTAACACTTAGGAGCAGCAGTCTTTAAAAAGCAACAAAAAAGATCTTCACAGTGGGTTGCGTGACTCATTGGTTAACAAAATTATTCCCAATCTTCTCCATTCAAATGTGCATTCGGTTACAATTTAAACTTTAACAAAGCATTATTTTATAATTTGAATAGAAAGTATTTTATATTTACTTTTAAACTGGGAATGAAGTACACGTTGTGCACGATACTTAAATTGCACTTATGCATTACTGTAAACATGAACGTTCAAAATGTTTTTACTAACATGAAACCCTATTGCTTTTTAGCGTTCACCGCATCCAAAATATAAGCACCAAGTACTTTGTAACCATAAAATAAACCTGACTGCTTCTTGCTTGTTGGGGTGGTCTTACTTGAAGTGTGAATGAACAACAAAAATAAAAACTGAAATCAAGGGGGGGAAATGACTTTCAAAACAGCAATTGCTTGACAGTTTGACATCAGTGTTATTAACATTACAAGCTGAGATTCTGTACAGTTTCAGGAGATAAAAAAATGTAATCGACTGAAAAAAAATCAAGTTATCATTATCAACAATATTAATATATTTAGATTAATACCTACAAGGCTGTTATTTAATATTTTTTTTGTTCAAGTTTGGAACATCAACCATTTCTTTTAAAATTGAGGGTAGAATTCACTGTCAGTCGCAGGTAGTGTTCAGACAGGGTCGTCAATCTTGCTTCCGTACACCCTGCCATCTTGGCTCGAGACTCTTCCAGTTTCAAACTGCCCTATTCAACAGTCTTCAGGTAACCCACTACACAGCGCTCGGATGGAATGAATAGAGAAAAGAATCTACCAAGAAGCAACAGCAAAGCTGCACTTGACCTCTTTTCCTTCCCTGTACTTTATAAAACACAGATTTGAAGTAGTGGTACTGCAATCACCCTCCTCCCTTCATTTCCACAACAAAACCATCTCACTCACTCAAATTATAGAGAATACAGTACATCACATTTGGTTTACCACACTTGAATTGCAAAAAGAGAAATGAAGGGGGAATGGGGGGGGGGTGAAAAATAAGAATTGATGAAGTGTTACATTAAATACGAGTCACTGCGGATTCCCACACAGAAATCAGGGGGAGAGTTGAACTGAGATTTTCAAAGCAGTGTCCATGACAGAATAACAATGGCTCCCTTCACTGGCAAAAAAAAAAAGGACAATCGATTCTGCCTGGTCTCCACAAGTCCTCCCGGCCCCAGGAGTAAGGGCTTTGGAGGCGACGATGAGGTCGGTCTTTGTTACTTTGTCTTCTTCGACTCCTCCTCTGCTGCCGTGTTCTCCTTGTCCCCGCCTGGCGTGTCTGCGATGGCTGGAGTGTCGGCCGAGGTGGAGGCGACGTCGCCCTGCGCTGCGGCTTTGGGGTCTACTCCGCTGGTGCCAAACTCGTTGACCCTGTTGGGGTCCACCCTGTAGACCCAACGCTGGTACAGATAGACGAAGAACACTACATCTGCGGGAGGAGCGGAACGAGAGACGTTGGACCACGTTAGCGTGAGACGGACACGGTAAGGTATTGACAAAGAGAGCATCCCGTTCTTTTCTCGACTCGACATAAGACAGGCAGTGAGAATGTACACAACATTCGGACACAGAGATGACTTCAGAGTGCAGGGTGTGAGACCGGAGGCGTACCGTCTCTGAGGCATCCTATCCTGTACATCATGGGCATTTTGATGACGAAGGCAAACAAATCGTCGATGAAGGTGTTGAGCGCCTTGTAGGTGAGCATCCTCCACGGGAGGTGGGCCACGGACTTCATCTTATAGTTGATGAACAACTGTGGCGTCATGGTGATGAAACCTACAGCCAATCGAAAGGCAGACGACTTCACTTGGTGAAGTTTCAAAACGGGCAGTAATACAACACTATTGTTTACGCTAACTAACCGTCAATAACCGCTAGAGTGAATGCACTGACACCGTTTGGATACAACATGTGAACAGGGATGGAGAAAAATCTATATCATGCCTCTTGGGGTCAATTCAGTTGTAATGTATAAATGTGTGTGTATGTGAAAATGAAATGGAGATCTCCATTAGGCCTCATATACATGCCCTCAAGGGAATGAAATAACATCGACTTACCAAAGGTTAACAAGAAGCCGTAGAGCATGCTGAGTACAAAGGAATACCAGCCTTTGTGCTCTACGTACAGCAAGCTGTAGATGGCGTAGCACCCGAACAGTGGGTAAAGCAGCCACGACAGGTACCTGAAGGCCATCTGCAGATGGAGGACAGAGGGAATTCACTAATACCATGACAACAGTCACTTCCTGTCACGGGACAAGCTTTTGGGTTGTCTTGTGCGTGTGACTTACGTCGTCGTAGATTTTGGTTGAGGACTGGACATACGTGGACTTGTCTTTGAATACTAATCTTGGGATCACCCCGGCTATTTTGTTCTCCCTGTCAAACTAAGTAAAAAAAAAAAAAGTTTAGTGCAACTTAAGTTTAAAAATCAAAACATCACTACTGCTACAGTGACAGCAATATAAATCCCTTCAAACAAAGCGCAAGCTTAAATGAACAGTAAATCTTTACAACTACTTTACTTCAACACTACAGTGACAGCGGTATAAATGCATTTCGCGAATGTGCGCACATGCTTGGATGAGAAGCCAACCGGCGCAGAGGCCGTGCCCCTCCCGTGGCTCACCTTGACGTCCATGACTTTGGTGATCTTCCAGAAGTCGATGAGCAGGCCGATGAAGACGCTGACCTGGACCACAAAGTTGGTCTCGTTGTCCAGGATGTAGAGGAGCACCACCAGCGACTGGAACACCCCGAAGATGATGGAGCGCACCGACAGCCCCTCCAGAGACTGGCGGCTGTTCCAGAACTGGATGTCTGGAGACAGGCGAACATTTAGCCGTGTACTCGCGGGGGGGGGGGGGGGGGGGGGGGGGGGGGGGGGGGGGGGGGGGGGGGGGGGGGGGGGGGGGGGGGGGGGGGGGGGGGGGGGGGGGGGGGGGGGGGGGGGGGGGGGGGGGGGGG
>JAVQJS010099088.1:0-10988 GCA_036024795.1 Galaxias rostratus
AATTGCTGTTCTACATTCACATGTTCTATACAAATAAATGGACAGAGCAGTATTCCTTAGTGTCACCCTGTAACTCCCCTTCAACCAAGCCCCCCCCACACACACACACACACACACACACACACACACACACACACAGACACACAGACACACTTCAGCGGTTTTTAAGAGTTGATAAATGAGGTTTACCTTCAGTTTTTACAACTTTCAGTATGGGTATGATGACTAAAAGAAGACTTAGAAGGTGAACTGCTGAAATTGTCACAGATTCAAGGCTGGAACACTGGGACCCTCCCGGCAGGGCCTGTCAGGGAATTTCACCCAACAAACCTAATCAGTGTTATTGTTTGCACCTGTGTTTGGTTTTGTGTAATTGTGCCCCATCCTTTGTTCCATTGTTGCCTCACCTATGACTGTATGCTATGCGGTGTGTTCTTACGCAAAAAGCTGATGATGCTTATTATTTATCTGGATGTAATCGCCATACCTACAATCCCAGGAGGAATAACCTCAAAATAAAATTCTGTCTTTATTTCTGTTTTGGACGCCTTATTGCAGTGTAGGCACAAGACCCCGGATTACCTACTGCTTGTTAAAAATGTTTTTCTTCTGATCAAACCAAAATGCATTAAGATGAATTTACAGAAGATTTACTACGTCTTCATATTAATTTCAATGCTCTATAGCGGAGACAGAATAAGCCACAGACACATCTTAGTCCTAGCACTAGAGTACATCTTTGTCAAATTTGTAGGAGTGAAATGACTCATGACCAGAATGGCATGAACCATTCAACCTAAGCCACCACAGCCCGATGCACAGGTCCCATGTTGCATAACCCAAACCACACAGGAGAGGCACTCCGCCATACTTTATGCACACCAAAGTATTTGCTAATCTAGACTTCTCTGAAAAAGACTCATTTCGTTTGTGCCACGTGCTGCATGTTGCGAGTAGTTCCAGTAACGTTGCAGGTTTGTTACTCTGTGTGCCGTAAAGTGGCCTTCGAAGAATGGGAAAGTACTGGCTTGCGTAAAACACAGTGACCACAAAGAAAGGGTGATAAAACCTGGAGAACAAGTTTCTGGTCGCAGCAGGATGGCAAAGACCGTGAGACTAGATTGAGTTCCCATGAACAACACTGTGTCTGCGTGTTGTACCCTTTGAGGATGTTTCCATGCCACTCTCTCGCCCCGAACCATGGCAAGTCGTGTGTGTGCCTGTGCTTTAGAGGGACACACCGCACACGGAGGATGGATTGATCTCTCTGTTGTCTCGGGAGACAGCCTGTGGAGCAGGCAGAGGTCGTTTGACTGCACATGAGCTGTGACCAATCAGATTCACAACGCTGTTCTAAAGACACCTCTCGTCCAATGTCCTTGACTTAGCTCACTCACAGGGGCAGCTTGCATGGCGAACCCATTATTTTCCCTTGCGTTACCCTTAATCTGATAACAAGGTATAATATTGTACAATTTTCCTTCAAAACTGAAACATTCAATGTCACAAAATCCCGCTATGTATTATTTTAAACCAACAGTTGCAATTCTCTTTGGAATCAAACAGGTGAATATATCAAATGCAGTGTCATTAAAAAAAAGAAAACAAAAAACAGTGCTTTATTTCTTCTCAATTCAAGGTCTTCGTCTGTTCTGTAAGAAAGTGTCTTTTTCAGGGAAGTCAACACAGGAAAAGTGATACCAGTTCATCCTTGCATCGTGGCAGGGCTCAAAAGCAATCAGGACTCCTGCTCCATGAGCTGGAACTGCTGTGATCACCTGAAATCTAACGCCCCTTTCCCCCATCCCCCAATGTCATCTGAGATCCACACTCTACCAAAGTAATCAACTCTGAGCTACTGGACACAGACACAACGGGCTGCCAGGCCCAGACTCAAGCTTCTCTCCAGCTTGAAAACCATTTGGTTAAATGAAAGGGGAGTGATTTAACTGCTTCATATCTTATTGTTTTCAATGGATTGACTTGAGAGGAAAGCTCCTTGACCTTGGCGGTGATAGATATGATATCTGCAAGCTGCCGCAGCCTCGGGTATAGTGATTTGCTTAGTTTGCCGTCGGAACATAGGCTACGTCTAGATCACACAGCAATGCTTATAAATATTGCGTCATACAGCGAGCATGGAAGCACCATAAACAAAAGGAAGGAGGCGGGGGTGGGGGGGTGATTGGAGCAGCATTTGAACGAGGCACAGTGATTGGGTGCTGATGTAGTACACAGAGATGAGGTTGTATCTCATGCTAGACTAACTTCTCGCTCTCCAATATGGCCATCGTTTGCCAACAAGGTCAGGGATGATGGATAATTATTTGCCTGTGTGTGTGTGTGTGTGTGTGTGTGTGTGTGTGTGTGTGTCTGTTTGGGGGTGGGGGGGGCTGTTGGGTTTGCGGTTTGTAGGGAGGCAGCAATACAAACTATTCACACGTGGGAACAGTCACACACACTTGTGCACTAACACACACATGCGGCACAACACAAAGATTCCTTAATGTCAAGCCAAGGGACACGACCGTTTGCTGTTTGCTAAAGCAGATGTGCCTAAATATTTGGTATCCAAGTCTCTTTATCGTCCGAGTCTCTGTTCTGCATTTTCACACTCTTGGTTGTGCAGACACTGTAAGAATAAATTAAGGAGCACTTTCTTTTATCTATAAAGATAAATTGGAGGGTGCCAACTACATGTAGAATAATACATTTGGGATGTTCACATGACGTCTTCGAGAGCACGTGTAACACTCATTGAATTCTCCCAGTACCACACTATGAAATGCAATCATTCCCAGTAAAAGGTCATGACACCAATACTACGGAGTGAGAAATATTTCTGACTCAGAAAATGTTGACTGCAGAACTCAGGAAATTACGTCAGCAGAGATAAGAGATTGGGCAAAACCAACTTCACTGAATTTATTTTGAAAACCACAAGCCTACCAAGCATCATGGATGACTAGGGTGGACGCTGTGCAATACTTATGCACCGAAAGCTATTGAATAGACACGATGGGATTCCTGTTGCACTGGCTAATCAAATCAACTTTGTCCATTATCTTCTGTCCCTAACTCTTCGTTTATAATGCTAAATCGTTTGTCAGTCTGTTGGGACTCTTTAAATTACACACAATCAGTGTCTTAAACAAAACATGTTGCAATTGACCACCTGTGGCACTGTCATCACAAGTGGAAATCTTGATCTAAACTATGGTTTTAGCTGTGTCTCCTAGAGCCTGCATAACTCACTACACATGTGAGACCTTGTCCCTCTGCTCGTTTATCCACAATGTGGTTTACAGCCAGAGAGATTTACACTTCGATCCGAGTTGCCATGTCTCGGGACAGACAAGACGTTGCAAAGAGGGTCCGATTGAGAGGCTAACAACAATGACACGTTCGGTGTCACACCACGAGATGAAGGCCAAATGTACAGTCTTAAAAGCCAGTCAGGGCTCCGGTCGGTGATGAGACGCTGGGTCTCTTTTGAAGAAATCATGCTAGGTTACACAGAGGTGGATGAGTGCTGCTCAGCCCAGTCAATAGCCTGTCTGTCGGTGACGTACGACGCAATCCCCTCAGCTGTCTGTGTAATTTATGCAGTCGGAGCGGGAAGACATCAGGCCTCCACTCCTCTTTCTCTCCAAGACTTTTCTTTCCTTCTATTTCTCCTCCTATTCTTTCCCCTTCTATTACTCATTCCCCTTCGCTTTCTTTATCTCTCCCTCTATTCCTGTTATCGGTGATAACGCATGACATCTAAGTAAACATGTCCTCTTCATCAGCAGACACGACAGTAAACTTGTGAAGGCCTACTCTGCCGTGAGGTGACAACAAGTGAACCAATGCCAGAGGCCATTCTCATGTGCCAATACTGAGGCAGGCCCAAAAGGAGGGATCACTTTGTTCCTTCAAATCTACCTGTACCACATGCTTGACCACATGACATGTCAATTAAAGATCGCCAATGATATTTGGGGGCGAGCGTCCTTTCTCATCCGTGAGCTGTAATGATGGAAACGGTTTAAAAGAAAGGTTTGTGCTTGAATGGTAACAAATGTTATTTTGGTTTTCCTTGTACTTAACATACTTACTGCAATGCTCTTGTATATCTTAGTTACTTTTATATTATTTATATTTCTGGTATAGATATTTTGGCTCTGTTCTACGTGGTTGCTGCCTGCCATGTCATAAGAATTTCTGTGCTCAGAATAATCCTGTATTATACTGTACATTTGACAAATTAAACACTTTGAACTTTGAGTTCTCAATTGTTTTCGACGGTTTTCTGTTTGATCGCTTGCAGCACACTGTTGTCTAAAAACTGTTGTATTTGAGACAAATAACTACCAGACTAACAGAAAAGCCAATTCATGGTCTAGACAGTAAATGACCATGGCGTTCTCCCCCTCAGTTACTGATGAATACGGTCCTTCAAAGGAGCGCTAGTGCCCTCTGTCAGTCTGTTGTGATTTCCTGTTGTCATTTCCAATAATTTCTTATCCCATTTTGCACCTTATATACTGAGTAAAATGCCAAGATGGCAAGTTAAGAGGGTAAACATTTCCAAAACAAAATGGCTAAAAAAATTGTTAAATTTACCATATTGATTTTTATTGCATCAGTCAATTTGTGCATACATCGCATTTTCGCAAGCAATTTGAATTTTATGGAATGGAATGGAATTTAGAATACTTAATTAATCCCATGGGAAAATTTGTATCATAATATGGCCAGCAAAATATGTTAATACAAACTGTACATAAAAAGAGAATTCACCCAAAACATTGTTTGAATTTCAGAAAGATTGAATAAATGCAAGACATAACCCTAAACTAATGTATCATACACTCAGATATACAACTAGCAATAGCAGTATCGTCTGAATTTCCACATGGCTTAACTCTTGAGTATGCCTACAATAAAAAGAAAAAAACAAGAAAAAGTAAAATCCTTCTCTTTATAGTTCAATACAGTTAACTCTATCCAATGGTAAAGCCCACCTCTCCATTTTGGAAACGAATACAGTCAGAAGCTTTGCTTCAATGATCACTTTCATGTTTTGGTGGTCCATATGACCAGCAGGTGTGTCTATTCTCTTTAGAGAGCCATTAGTGGCCACCCACATAAGAGCAAATAATTTGTGTCTGAAGAACATTTTCCCAGCGAGAGGTTTATCTGCTCGTTGTGTGCCTAACCGAGTGCTACTCTGAGCAAGCGTGAGGCTACCACAAGGTTCATTCAAGTTTTCAAACATCTCTGTGGAGCAAACGTCCTACATCCTCAAGCCCCCGGAGAGCCTGTTCCAGCCCCGCTAATGTCCAACCCCAAAGTAGGCGCCAGAGTGCTGTGTCACTGAAACTGGAGCCTTCTCCATGGGAACCAAGCCATGGCGCCATAGCTGCTTCACCAAGCAAGAGCAGGAACGACACATTGCGGGGTTGTTCGATTCACCTGTGAGTTCTCTGTCTGTGCATGCAAAAACAAAAATACCCTGTGCCAATACTCAGGTTTCGTTAAAGTGGTTAGTGCTTTGTTACGGCTTACGAAACTATGGGACGCACCAAATCATTGGCTATCCATGCACATTCCACCTGTGGTATGGCCAATTAATAGGCTACACCTCACAGATTCATGGTGCATTATCGTTTAGATGTGATGGTAAACCTCACTGGCACAAGGGGGACTGAGTGTGGGCAACACTGAACAAGGAAAAGGCTTGCCAGCCGTTTGAGTCTATCTTGTGTCCACCGGGTGTGGTTTGAAACGTCTTCAATGGAAAGTTGTGGACCCCTGGAATGAAGAGGTCCTTTGAGTGAAAGGAAGCAAACTCATATTTTGAAGAATCGCTGATGAACATTCTAAAGAGGAGATGCAAGTGCTGCAAGACACAAAGCTTTTCACTGGCCTTGATATCAAGGTGATGTGGTATTCATTTATTCTCACAAACAAGAGGTGCCCTTTGGGCTTTCCAACTACAAGGAGTTTATTATAATTATTAAATCATTTTTAATGTAAGCTACCTTTTAACATACATTTAGGTTCAGCTTTAGCATTTTGAATAGGTAAACGATTGCATGATCGTTGTTTATGTTTACCAAACAATCAGATTTCTGTATCGTTTGACAATGTAGCAGCTGTTTAAGAAAAAAGTGATTGTCCCCAATCCTTTATAATAACAGACAGGTGAGCTAAACATTGGGGTGGTCATATCAACAAGAGACGATATTTGTTGTACATTACTGTAAAAGATAATGCTAAAATTTACTGGCATTTACTATGGCCTATCACTGTGAAATCCAAACAAAATGTAAGATTAATTAAAAGATTTGCAAAGGCAAAACTGCTTGTAAAAAATTGGTAGCACAGTTACCTTCATTATCTGATGTTATAATCACTATCCACATGTTTGGGGGAGGAGAACTTAGTACGTGTTTCCTTAATTTATCAGTGAGGGGTATACACTGCATTACTGATTGGATTTGAATCGCACAATACGTGTTTTAGATGGATTTATACTTTATTTTGTACTCTGTATAAGCAAGCCAAAAGCCCAAGGAGACTCCAAGCACATTGTTTGATACACAAAATGCACATTCGCTGAGTCATTCAATGGAGGACTTTTTTCCCAGCGAGGGGTTTTTGTTGGAACGGACAGCAAACACATAGTTCATCAAATAATTCTGCAGAATCCCAATCGGATGCCGTGAAAAAATCCTAAATAGGTGGAAGCTAGGGTGGAGGTGGGCAGCAACAAGAGCAGGAGCAGGAGCAGGAGCATGGTGTGGTGCAGCAACGAGCAGGAACATGGTGTAGAAGCATGGTGTTGTGCAGCAATGAGCAGGAGCATGGTGTGGTGCAGCAGTGAGCAGGAGCATCGTGTGGTGCAGCAACAACCAGAAGCATGGTGTGGTGCAGCTGTTAGCGAGCAGTTGTAGGAGCAATGTGGTGAGTCACTGCCATTTAGTTGGCCGCGTTAAACTACCGACCATATGCGACTGGTTAACTGATGTGACATAGATAAATGTTCTGCCTTAACTAGCTCTGCCATCACCTCACTTAAGTTACAGTTTCTTTTCTTTTTCTTTTTTTTGTTGATTTATTTTATTTTTCATGACATGCTTTATAAACAGGGCACTACTGCCAAATATATGTAGTCTCAGTTAGTCGTTTGCTTATAAATAAATAAGAATACTAATAAATTATTATTACATGGTTTGGATTCTCTAAGCTTCAAACATTGCCTTGTCTAATTTGTGCTTCATTTTAGCTATCTAAATATACCTGTTCTTATGGCGTAAGTCAACATTCCTAAACCTAAGGTCAGAGCTGATTAAACGGAGAAAAAAAAAGTAAAATTACACAGAAACCTAGGTGTATACATCTCGAACAAACACTAAATCCAGATTTATCAAGCTTGCCAAAACTACTGTTTAGTGGGAATTGTGCTAAGATAGGCTTCATTTACCCACATACTTCAATAACTAATTATTGGAGGTACAACTATAACAATGATATCAATCATCTCGCCTAACTCAAGGTAAGCAGGGCCTTTTTCTTCCCAAAAGGTTGAACCATCTCTTCAAGTATTCTTGGACATGTGCTTATCTTCTAAATACTGTTAGTACATTCTATAAACTAAGATGTTAAATTTGTTTCTATGTGTGGGCAGGCACAGACTGTTTGGTTAAATTGTCTTTCTGGCTGTAAGATGGGTTTGCCTTGTTGCCCTAGCAGAATGTGTATTTTACCAAGGTTTACATGTAAAATTACACCAGCCTTACCGGGTGTGGGCTACAGTAGGCCACTGTGTCTACAATTGTTTTACTTACATGGGCAAAGGCTAATGGAAGTTTGAAAAGAAGAAAAAAATCTGTTGAAGAAATGTTTTATGTAAGCATCTGTTATTACACAACTATTATAAGTGCTGTGATTTGTAAAACAATTAGTTAAACTAAATAAATGCTGCAAAAACCTAAATATTTAGTAAATGGTACATGTACACTTAACAGTCTACCACATGAGGGAGCCAAATGTTCTTGTGCCCTCAATGTAAAGTCAACAACGTATTCAAATGAAAACGGTACGAGTTGTAGAACTATACTTTTTAAAAATATTTTTTTAATAATTGATTTATGCAAAACACGTTACAATAACGAAGAACATATAAATGGAGTCGTTTAATGACATAGATTGCCTGTTTTAGTTTGGTATACTAATCAGAAATGTATTTGCGTAAAACATTTAGTGTCAATGTGTGTCCGTGAACACTCACAAAAAGCACTTGTTATTGGCTACCTACTTAGAACGCACGTACAGTTCAATAATTAAAAAACACAGAATACCTGTCTAGTCTATCTAGACATACTCTAGTCGATTGCAGAGCGCAGACTTGATACAGACAGTCCACCTAGACTGATCCGTTTATCTGTGTCCGAGTTCCTAGAATAGCAGCTGAGGTGGTGAGTTCTGCTTTCGAAAATGGAGGAAGTCAACAGTGGATTATTCACCAACTGTTGCAGCGGAACCCACTGTAGCATAGGCAAATGTATTCTACTGCAGTTAGCATACCATGTTGGAATGTAATCTACCATCAAAATGATACTTTTAAATTTGTAGAAAAATGTTAGACAACGTCTATCATATGGTATAATTTAAACGCGTTTAAGGTAGGCTCATTAAGTAAATGCGTGTATTAATAACCTGCAGAATTTGCATGGCAATTCTACTATGTCTTCGCTATGAAACATCTTAACATAGATTATACAGTTTCAGTCATGCCATTTATCAGCAGATGACAAATGTGGTTATAGGCGCGCTACAGTAGGCACCGCATCCAGGGAGACAGGTGCGTCTGGCTTTAATGACATGTGAGTTAGAAAGAGATTCGGTAACCCGTTGAAAAAGAGACGTCTTTGAAGTAATTTTCCAGCAAGACAACTGTAAATGAATGAGTGACAATGTTAAGATGGGGATCAATTTATTTAGTTGATATGAAATCTCGTTCCCATTGAATTGCCAACAAATGCGACTCGATCATTGGTGATGTGCCATGGATCACTCAAATATTTAGAAGCTTTTCATGAATCTAGATTTTCCCTATTTTGGTTTGTCAGAAGCAGGTTGGCTGTTCCCGATCTCTTTTCTTTGGCTAATTCCTTAGGAACCGGTGCATCCAGTTTGATCCCTCTCCTTTCAAACACTAGCCAGCAACTTGTTGAGTCTTCCCCCTCTTGCGTGTAGTGAAGGCGAATAGGGCGAAAGGCTCAACAAACAGAATCATACCAGTTTCTATTGTGAAGTAGAGACAATATTTCTAACAATATATAGCTTTGAAATTGGAATGTTCGTGGCTCGCGACTTAGGTGGAAAAAATTAACCACAGGAAGCAGCTTCGCGCGAGCAGCACGTTTAAGGATTGATGCTCTCTTCCTAAACTTTCAGAGTATGTATGTTTGAGCTGGTTGTTGATCGCTTTAATCCATCTTACTCAACGTTACATCAAGAAGAAAATCTACTTAATTACACATTCATCCCATTTATTTTCTTCCCATGTAACTAATATAACTCAAAGGTAGTGTTAAGAATTGTGGTATTGACACAATAACTTGTATTTAAGAGGGAAGTGACAATTCCCTAGGTTATCTGCCCCTGTGAAGATCATCTACAAGCACTTCTCTCTGGGCTGACAACTACAGGTAGGCTAAGAAAATGTTTTCTGCAGTTGACAGTAAAAACTATTTTTGCTGTAGAAGTTAGGCTAGTTTAATTTTTGTAGAGGCTAACCCATCGTTTATCAATGGTGAAATTTTCAAATGAATGACTGTAAATCTGATACTAATGAGAATAAATCTCTTGGGGGAAATGATTAAACATTAAAAGTTAATTCTGTTTTAAAAATGGCATGACATTCTTCAAAACGTAATACTGAACTATAAATGGGAAGTTCAGATTTTTTGTTGAAACCTCGTATGCACCAGCACTGTCAAGTCGCGCACGTGCATACTGCGCGTTGTCCTGTGCCAGGTTAAAATAATTAATTGTGAATGAGAGCTTTGTACTTAATCACCCCGAAGTGGATAACAAGTGTTGGCTCAGTCTGTGAGCAAAATCATTAGCGTGGACCAAGAAAACAATTATCAAATATTATTCCGAATAACCCCCAAAATGCAATATTTGCGACATTGTGTACGTGTGTGTGTGTATATAAATACAAACGCACACACACACACAAACACACACGCACGCACGCACGCACACACCCCCACACACAAACACACACACACAGAATTTTTTTTTACATTACTTAAAAGCGTGATGTTTTGTTATTATGAATTTAAAAATGTCTTTATTGATGTAGCTTTGTTAGTATTTAAAAATAGAGAGACCCTGGGGCTAAACACTAAGTATTACATGTCAGTCAACTGTTCTTACACTGCTGTTATAGGGACAGTTTTATAAGTGTGCATAGTGAAGCTTAATCTTTATAAGAGGCTTCTTTTGTCTGCTAATACACATCAATACACATTTATATAACTGATGCTACAACGTAAATTGTAATCAGCAAGCAATCAAAAAAGTATCTAGTATGAATATTTATGTTTGATATAAGGGAAAAACAATGAAAGATATGTTATTATACTGGCCTTCGACAAATAAATTGTTGAATTTGTAATTCTATTGAGAACTTGTGGCAAATTTTAGTGGTAGCTTTTATCTCATGTATCCGTTTTTGTCAGATGTCATGAACTGCATGAAACGATAGTGAATGCCAAAATCGGTATGCTTAATTTGGCCATAGTTGGCTACCCATGTATTAAATCCTTTCATTAACATTCTGAAAACCTTTTCAAAAACAACAGAAGCTATTTTAAGGTTTGTTTAAGAATACACATAAACGTCCTTAAAGTAAAAGTCCTTATTTGAATACACCATGAACCATCTATAGCCCTCATTGAAATAGGTACACACACCAATATGGC
>JAVQJS010099092.1:0-11720 GCA_036024795.1 Galaxias rostratus
AATACTCAGACATCTCTCTATGTGAGTGTGTTCTGTGGTGTGTGTGTGTGTGTGTGTGTGTGTGTGTGTGTGTGTGTGTGTGTGTGTGTGTGTGTGTGTGTGTGTGTGTGTGTGACGCATGCTGATTCAATTTGCTGTGTGTGTTTGGGATACATCCGATTACGGCACTTAAGGAGAATTAAGGAGGAGGTTTTGGCTAAAGATAATGACAAGTAGCCTAGCGTACACAGCAGACATAGGCAGGAAGATGAAGACTGAACTCACTGCCAAGGTACTGCCATTGTGTGCCAAAGTAGAGGGGAGGGGGGCTGAGAAATAAAAGAGAGAAGTGAAGATATTGTAAAATGAGTGCATTGGAAGTGTGTGTGTGTGTGTGTGTGTGTGTGTGTGTGTGTGTGTGTTTGGGTGGGGGGGGGGTCTAGAAAGAAAAACTATGTTAGGGGCTTTATTATAATGCCCTGTTTTTTTTCAAAAATAGGGGGAAAAGTAAACTTGCTGATTTCTCGTGATAAAAATCTGCAATGACATTTGAGCGTCAGAATGGCATTGCTATTTTCAGCCATGTTCTCTTATGGACTGCAGTGCTTTTTGCCGAGCCCTGCGGTCGCTTAGTGGAACGGCGTGGCTGGTGTGCTGAGAGAGCGGAGAGAGAGATGTGGCCGGGGGCTGTCTGTGAACGGTCTGGGTATTTGATAAAGACCACCCAAAGTTGTCTTTGATTTGATCATAGCCCGGCTCTAAACACAACAAGACCACTTGATCCGCAACTCTTTTGCTACATCTTTTTCTTTTTTTCTTTATCACAGACTGACAAGATGGAGGTGGGCTTCTCGGTTAAGATATGGTCACTTAACCCCGTGTAAAGTTGATGATGGCCCAACGCTGGTCCATTGTTTTTGTATGAAAACACGCTGTAAAGTCATTCCAGACCTCTGAGCCGTACTAGCAGACACCAGAACACAGCCACGTCAAGAGCCGGCTTGTCCACTCGCCTACACTTTATTACTCCCGCAATGTACATGAACGTGCCTATATGCATTAGATAGACAGTGCTTCTTCTAGTTACCACTGACATTAGCAGTTTGAGGGCTAGGCTTGCCAGGACACGGAACCTGCTTGTTCCTCTCAGAACCCATTCCTTAGTGGGGGTGTAGTGCGTGTGCTTGGTCAGCGTGATGTCTGCCTGGATTTGTACTGCAGGCTAAAGAGTGGGAGGGAAGAAGAAAAAAAACACACTCCGTTGTGGGACTCTAACCATTCCACTCCATTTTGTTTACAGTAGCTGCCATGTATTACCAAGTTGTCCGTTTAAAAAAAGTGTAAAAAAACGACAGACTTATTTAGTTTTGGTTGGTTTGTTGGTTTAGTTTTGTTTGCTT
The DNA here is from genome assembly GCA_036024795.1 of Galaxias rostratus. Classification (NCBI taxonomy): domain Eukaryota; kingdom Metazoa; phylum Chordata; class Actinopteri; order Galaxiiformes; family Galaxiidae; genus Galaxias; species Galaxias rostratus. The sequence goes on from JAVQJS010099092.1 coordinate 1,380, forward strand.
TTTTTTGGTTACTGCTTGTCATTGAGTTTTTATTTTCATTTGAAGTGTATGGAACAAGACAAAAACACTTGTTTCCCTGTTTGTACACATTGCATGCCCCGAGTTGTATTTTCCCACGCAACATTTATTTTGCTACTTTGTGAGTTCTCTTCTTACAAATCTTTTTATTGTTTATGCCTCTGTTCTTTTTTCTTTTTTGTTTTCTTTTTATTGGTGTCCTTCCTCTCTTTTCTTCTGCACAATTTTCTCTGCTAGTTAATTACGTCTTGGAAAATCTGTTACTGCAAAACTGGACTTTTAAGACCAAGTAGATTTTGTCTATTATAGAACTATTTTTGCAAAACTGATGATGCTGTATTCTATAAATAAAAATGACTATTTTAAAAAGCTTTTTTTCTCGTCATTAGAGAGTAAATGGCACAACTTTGTCGCTGATTAAGAAGATCTGAATGAAGAGTAAAGCATTAAATCGCATTTCAGAGACACAGCCTTTCAGGGTTTTCTTCTTGAGCAAGGTTACCGCCTAAAATATACTAAGAGAAAAAACGGCCCTGGCCTTCTGCGTTTGAATACATGCAGAGTAGATATGGTAAGTGGTCCACTCTGCCTCTGTTTTCAACAGGAAGGACGAACCAGGAACGATGACCAACGGACAAAGGGGCGCTTGTCGTCACCAAATTCAGATTACATATGTCTAATCCTTTCCTGCCTAGTCATCAGCTGCCGACGGAGCTGTGTACTTCAGAGTGGAGAGTTTCTGGGTGGAAGGAAGTATGGGATAATTAGAGAATATCTGGGCGAAGGCGAAGGAGGACTCGGATCCGAGGGGCGTCGGCATTAGGCAGGAAGCTCATTAGAGTCGCCATATGGGCCTGACACATTGCCCCTGAACAAATTACCCTCTATTTGCCCAGATAACGACACGGGGACCTCCGAATGACTTATGCTCCTTGAGGAGAACACAATTTGATCGACTTCAATTTGTCGCACTAGTTTCTTCCAGTGCCACCTGAGTCTCGGCACTCGCCAAATTATTATGGAGCCCACTGGAAAATCCAGTGATTCAGTGTATTTGTCTCCTTTAATTATGTTCACTCAAACAGACATACCATTTAATGTACACCTAAATATCTACATTTACTGTCACATTCACTTATTTATTGCACACTTGCTAATCATCCAGTACAATTAAATATGCCAGCTTTTATCAAAGCCAACAGATGCTTGACCACATATAAACTATCACAATAGGCATGGCCAAAACTATCAGCACCCATGACAATTTCAATGGAGAGGAGGTCATTGCCGATAAACACAATAGTCACAATTTTGAAAGGAAATGTGTGAGAGCAGAATGTACAGAATACTATTATTTTCTACTTTTGCAAAGAAAATGGGATGCCAAATGGATTGGCACCTCTACAAAGTGTTAGGGGTGCCAAGGTTTTCAGCCACATCTATTGTCAACATTCACTTTTGTCGATGCAACATCCAGCATACTGGAATAAAATAACCTTTTAGATGATGATGCAAGTCAAACATACTTGCTAACTATACGTTTAAAACATAAGTTAAGGTTGACAGGATCCATCCCTTTAAGACTTAATTACCCATCTTTTGGAATTAAGTGTAGAAAGAAAATTAACAAGCCTGTAAAACTAAATGATTGTCCCTTGAAAATGACAAGCCCAGTCAATTATTTCCAAACATCATTAAGTCTAAACAGCGTGCTTCCTCTATGAATACGTCTTGTGCTGATCTGAACGTCCACATGGTTCCCAAAGGATTCTCTCCAGAGTTCCAGAGGCATAGTGCAAATCTCTCCGTGGAATTAAGGCAGCAGTATAAATATATCAAAAAATAAGTTGTGCGCGAATGATTACGCCCCTGACCGATCAACTGCTAGTGCACTGCTATGAAAAGGGCAGAAACGTTTTCTCCTGGACGAGGGACAGCGACAGGTTCTTGAGCTCGTCCACCGACGCGACAGACTTGTAGCCCAGCAGCTTCAGCACGGGCCGGCACACGGTCTGCGTGTAGTCCACGATCTCGTAGGACAGCTTCTGCCGCCAGCTCTCGGCGTTGGCCGCCGAGTCCCGGACGGTGGCGTACTTGTGTTTGGCTGAGGGGTCGCTGCTCCCCCGGGTGTTATTCAGGAGCCAGTCCTCCACGCTTCGCTCCAGAGGGAGGCCCAGGTAGTCATACAGCTCCCTGGTCTTCTGCAAGGGGTTCCTTGCCAGGTCCTCATACCTAGCAGAAGTGGAGAACGACATTCAATCGACTGAGCTACACAAGAGAACACCATCGTTGTTTTATTTTTAAAGATCAATGTTACCAGTGACCTGGTGCAATAGTTTTTGGAGCCCTTACGGGGCCAACAGTTGTCCCTTCAATGGAAGCTGTGGGTGTCCTCCACCCACCTGAGGAGCATGTAGCGTCCCCGGAGCCAGGCGGGCCGGGCCAGGCCGGCGGACACGGAGCTGAGGAAGTCCTCACATACGGTGTTGAGCTGGCCCAGGTTCAGGCTGTAGGGCCGTCGGCCCGTGGCCCTCCACACCCGCCACAGGCGGTACGTGTCCCGGAACGTCTCGATCCGGGAGGCCAGAATCCCCCGGGGGTCCCTCACCAACTGGACCACCTGAAAGCCAGCAATGTATAGACATGCGTCAGAACATTGTGTCTGTGTGCTTTAGTTTAAATGCACCTTTCTGTTATTTCTTGGGGTCTCGTTTCACAGCACTATTTTACTCTTTTTATGGCCTGCCTTTTCTCTCTACGATGTCTTTCTCCCTGCACTCCGTCTTCACACTTCCTCTGAGCCCCGTCCTTTTTCTTCTTTCATCTATCCCATTCTTCTCTCCCCCCTCCTTCTTCCCCCATCCCTCCCTGTCTAAAATATGTATGAGGAATATTATCGCGGAATTTGATCGTGAGCATTTTGCACCAGTCTCCGGGGATCTTCCGAGCGAACATAATGAAAGGAAAACACGGGAAGCGTGGCACCCTCTAAGCATTGAAATGCAAAATACCAATCAACCTGCTCCCGTCCCGCACACCTTGCTGCCTTACGGGCTCCCGGGCAGCACGCCACTAGGAGACAACGCGGCGGGGCCCACCTTCAGATTGAGCCTGGGGTCCTCCACCAGGGCCTTGAGGTCGCCCACCTCCGGCACCCGCACCGTTTTGATGGCCACGTGCCGCTTGTCCCGGCACGCCTCCGTGGCCAGCGTCATGTTGAGCTCGCCGCACTTCCGCACGCACTCACCCTCGTCGGCGGCGAAGGCGTCGCAGGCGGGCGGCGAGCACAGCGCCCGGCTGGCCCCGCGGCGGAACAGCTTGTCCGTGTTGTGGCGGGCCGGCGGGGGCTTGATGTAGCTCTCCAGGAAGTAGAGGTGACAGTGGTAGAGGGAGCGGAGCAGGTCCCGGGCGGCGCCCAGCATCACCCGGCGCTCGGCGGCGTTGAAGCTGTGCACCAGGCGTGGCAACAGCGCCGTCTGTACGTGGTACAGCGGCTCGAACAGGTAGAAGATGTCGGGGTGCTGGTTGAACAGCTGGCCCAGGAAGGAGGAGCCGCTGCGGGTGGTGGCCAAGATCAGGATGTGGGTCCTCCTGGTTGCGTTGTAAGAGGGAGTCAGGTAGGAGGAGGAGGAGGAGAGGTCGTCACAGTTGCGGTCGTAACCCTCCAGACCCTGATCCTGCGGCACAAGCGCTAAGTTGCAGTTTTGCGGCAGGCTGTTGGGCAGAACGCCGGGGCAGAGCTGGAAGGGTTTGGCAGTGAAGGTGCGTATGGCCGTGTACTGGATGGCTATGGAGGCCAGGGCTAGCAAGACCACAGCCTTCCAGGAGCAGTGCATGGCTGGCCAACCTCATCTAGACCACACTAGAGCTCAGGACCTGGAGGAAGAGACAGAGGTGACAGATGTGCATGAATAATAACTAAGAGAATGCATGATAAAATGTAGATCTGTCAATCCGGCAAATAACCCGAGCAAATGAATGCTGTTACCACCTATAGATCAAGTCGTTCCTATATACACTTTTTTAGGCCCTCCCACATGCTACACCGTTTTCCCTATGGAACATATATTATCTCAAGTTAATGTCTCTGCAAAATAAGAAAAAAAAATATTCCTGTGCCAATAATGCCTACGTTTGATTTTAAAGTTTGCCTAACAGTTAGAATACGTTTTAAATTGAATCCAGTCCAGTGAAACACAAAGAGCCCAAACATCAATTTAACTAGAAGCTCGTTCAACCGTGTAAACCTTTGCTCACAAGCAACAAAGTTTAAATCCCTGTGTACGATCACTTTACATCCTTTTTTATTTATAGTTCAAGTTATCCTTTGCTAAATCTAAAGCTTTTATTATTGTAAAGGAACCCATGCTAAAGAAACCGTTATGCTGTTACAGCAAACTAACTTTCCACAACGTAACTTTATTCATATTTTGTAAACATTTAGTTTGTATTATTTTTAATCTATTTGGATTAGTGTAGGCTAATCTACAATCATTTGTTGGAATGTGAATTTTACTATATGAAAATGTAAATTAAACTTTGATGATATTCCATGCAGAGACGATTTTAAATTGATTAAAAACCGGCCAACAAACTGTTTTAATGCAGGTTATCGAAGGGGTATACGAAATCTGCTGATGGCCATTTCCCTCAGCCTCCGTCGTGACCGGCAGCGCAGGCACCTGTAGAGACGCGGCCAGTTATGTCTCGACTCTCGAGCAAACCGAGGTCTACTACGCACCAGATGGATGTGACAGGGAACAATCGACGACAGCGAGCCGACATCTGATTTACCGCAGTGCAACAAAACACGCTCTTTTCCTACAGATTTGGCTGAATTAAAAACCGACGCAATGGACCGTCATTTGCAACCAGGGTAGCAGCTCCATATATAGCGTTCAATGTTTAATACGAATATTTCAAATAGTGTAAACTGAAGTATAAACAGTCCATGCACTAATTATTTCTTACCTCGCGGATTCATGTTGGGCAGGTCAAGGGCAAAATATGAGGATCGAAGTGAAAGATCCTAGAAACGTCGAAGCCCAAATCCGATGTTTTCGCTGAAGACATGGTATTGAGGATCTACCGTGCTCTCGACACGACCAAGTAGGACCTACAGAAGGCGGTATACGTGCGTCATATATATGTCCTTGGTTTTCACAAGTGGGTATAACTGGTGACTTAATTTAGTTACATTTGAAGTTTACGAAAACATAAGAACAAAATCCATCCAGAGGTATGCGTGTTATCACTTGCTTCAGCCCCATTGTGTGCTGTCCACACAGTCAGTGGTTTATCAGTTAATAGCCGCGTGCAGCCGCAGCTCACAGAGCTGGACTGTATTCGCACGCGTGCGTGTGTGTGGTATAGAGAGGGAGAGAGAGGAGGGTGCTTAGAAAGCAGTGCTCAGTCTTTTCACTCAAACCATTTTTTAATGGCAGCAACAAGACCATCCTAGAGAATACTTATTTATATTTAGTTTACATTTAAAAAGACAAATTGAACAAAAATAATTTGTTTATAATTTTTTTGTCAATGCAAATTAAATATAAAGACTGTGAGACAGACAAACCAAAAATATTAAAATGACATCTCCCTCGCTGAAGGAGGTCATCATAAACACACTGAGTGGCTTTGGATTGAATGCAGCTGACACTATATCCCCTGCTCCAATAAAGTTGTATGAAGATGCAAATCCAATAAGTAACCTTCAGCCAAGACGAGGTGCTCTGCTGAGGGAATTCTAAGTCTCACAGCTCATTTGAAATAGATGGAGAAGCACACCAGACCATGCCCCCGGAACAAAACAAAAACAGCCTTGATTACTGTTCAACAAGGCTAGAAACATTTCCACATCAACAGCTACGGATCAAATGGAGACTGGTCTTGAATGGAGGGAGAGGGGCTCTATGAGAAGGAGAAGACAATGCAACCGTTGACTGCTGTTTTCTTAAGCACAAAAAAGACGCTGAATTAAACTTTGACTTTACTGGAACCACCCCATCCACACGTATTATTGAAATTAACAATAACGCATGTTTTTTGTTTTCATTTATATTCAACATGATGATTTCAAACATTTGTTCAGGCAGTGGGACCTGACTACTTTGTCTTCCATGCAGAGTTATATTTATCCCAACCTGTGTCCTTGTGACATGTGGGTCCTGTGCTTGAAGTTTTGGATTGCCCTCCCTCCACAGATGATGAGTCATTGCAAGTTGCACTGTGTTGGCTCAGCATTACTCCTCTCTAGAACAGGATAGTTATTTCAGCCTTTTCCCTTGAAGCCAACATGTTCACTGGCAACGGGCTTCCTGGCTCTGCCCTTTGCAGCCTGCTTTGCCCTTGTGTCTGAATAAATGCTGGGGCAATATTTTTTTACTGAAAACAATTCATCTGTCTAATGGAAGATGGCCTAAACCTTTAGGATTTCAATAGTCTATATAATTAAATGTATAACTCAGCAGAAAAACACATTCTAGGTGGACTTGGTTTTATGATAGTGTATAAACAGTGAAGAGGAGAGTTGGAAAAAATTCTATTTTTCTCATAAAAATTGTAGGGTTTTCTGTTAGGGATTGGAGCCGGTGTGTGCATTTTAACTAACTTCATAAATAGCCAACGAACATCTATATGTCAAGTGAATGTAAACAGCCAATAAACATTTCCCTCAGTCTTTTCCTTGATGGACAACCAGGCACCTGCAGGGAGGCGGCCTGTCATGTCTCTCGAGAAAATAGTCTGTGTGTGTGTGTGTGTGTGTGTGTGTGTGTGTGTGTGTGTGTGTGTGTGTGTGTGTGTGTGCTGTTGTGTGCATGTCGGCCCCAGTTGAGTTGACCTCAACGTCTCCTCTGCACCCAATCATGCATCCTAATTGGGATGCCCAATTCCTCCTCCATATTGCAGCACAGCATCTCAAAACCATCTTCGAAGCAATCCATCCATCCTAATCCCGCTCTCGGCTTCGTCCCATCTCTGTAATCTCCTGCTGTGGAACATCTTACAGCCACTAAACCTGCCCCATTCAATTATTCATACTCTACTGTACTTCTAGATCTCTTTCATTACACCCCCGCCCCCCCCCACTGAGAGCGAGTGTGAGGTTGCCCACGGACAAAAGCAGACACAAAGAGCAAAGTGTGGGAGCAGTGGAGGACACGCGGAGAGCTAGTGAATGAGTGGAGGGGAGGGAGCGGATGAGAGCCAGAGAACAAAGAGAGGAGGCATGCATCAAAACGCGGGGTTGGGAGGGGGGGGGATAGTGGGGGGGGGGGGGGGTTGAGGTTTATCCCACTAGCAGCAGGTCAAGAGAGTGGAGTGTGGCTGCTGGGCGGTTCCTGGTGTCAAACCGGATAGGGGAGAGATGCTGCTAACATTTAGGGATGGCTGGACCACGGTAAGGGCTTTTTTGGGGGGGCCGGCACAGCTGTGATCTCAAGTAGTTGTCATGCCCTAAAGATAGCTCTGATCCCGACAGACAAGGTGGAAAGAGATGAGCGAGGAGAAAGAGCTGCCGAGGGACAACCGGGAAAGAGGGGCCACGTTAGGAGACGGGTGGGGGAGAGGACGGAAAAGAAAACCTTTGCCCAGGAGGAGCTGAGACGGAGAGAAAGTCCATCAGAGCAGATCATTACCTGCAAGAAAGAAGGAGCGAGGGAAAGAGGGAACCAGGCAACAAGCAATTGGAACTCATTCCTCTCCTCTGGGTCCAGCCCCCCTCTTTCACTGGTCTAGAATACAGTAAATGAGAATCCAATACAGAGCTGAACAGCACAATGATTTGATCATTAAGGAAGGTGCCAGGCTGTGCCAGTTTTTTATGCACCACAACACGAGACACCTTTTTTTTTAAAATACTAAAATAATTGAGGCCAAAAGACTAGATTAAAGATTAAAGCGACTCTACGCGTGAACAAATAACACATTCGCAGATTCTTTGTTTGTTCTTTATCTTTATTTGTAGAACATTCTGGACCACCAAATGCCTCAGTGTGAGAGGTAATCAACTTGTAAAGTGTCTGAAATGAGACTGAGCAAATGCACAACCAATGGGATCCAAATAAAGATCTGTTTTATGACACTCAAAGGGGATGAATGTCACGGCATGCCTGAAACCTTCAATGAAACCAAGTGGACTATCCTGTACTGTCTATGTGATTAGCTTAATCAAGCGCTAAATCAAACGTGAACCAATCTTGAATGAGGAGCTGGAAGGATTCCGTTGTAGTTACAGGCACCTTGATAGGTCAAACCGCTTACCTTCGCATGAGTTCCCTGAGCCTTGTTTGAATAATGTCTAAAAGAGAAGTGAAGGACTTCAGATGCCTGGAGATATTCAGGGTTGTGTCCTCAGCATAACTCAACTAAAGAGGAATCGTGCAGAAAGGCATCTGTGAGGGTGCACAAAAAGAAAGGAAGGGTAAAGGGGGAGAATGGATGGGTTAGTGTTCACGTGGGGTGAGGTTTTTGTGCTTTGAACCCTAGTTTACACATTCATGGACACACACACACACACACACACACACACACAGAGGGAAAGACACACACAGGCCGAGGGAAAGACACACACCCACACATACACAAAGAGACACAAGCACACGCACAGACACGCACACAGAGACAGACAGACATCACAACAGTTATTTATACAGTAGAACAGGAATACTAAGTTTACAGCCATAAAAAGAAAGAATTACACATAATCAGAGGGGTTGTGATTTCACACATGCATAACCTCAACACACACACACACACACACACACACACACACACACACACACACAGCTCTGAATAGCACGTTTGTGCTCCTGTTGTCTGTGACCTAGCCTCCCGGTTAAATATGTCATCCCATTATTTCTATTTCAGAGCGTAACCCTGGGAACTAATGAATCGAGTTTCAGCCTCTGATCGACTGGAACAGAAACAGGACACTGACGAGTGATTGGTCCCCTAGCCTGTCAATCGGTCCCTTTATCCAGTTCCTTGAACTGTCCCACTTGGAGCCCTGGTACCCATGGTAACTAAGCCATGATTGGCCCAGAGGCCTGTCAGTCACGCACCTCGTCAAGCTCCTCTAAGGGTTCCAGCTAATCACAGGCACGGCCTTTAGCCATAAGTTCCTGGTAACCATGGTAACTAAAGTGTGATTGGTCCCCTGTGTTGTCAGTCACACACCTCGTCCAGCTCCTTGCGTGTCTCTTCCTCCATGCGGCGGATATCTTCCATGGTCAGTGTAATCCACTTGTCAATCCAACAGAACAGCTGGCGGTGGAAGTTGGTGAACAGACGCTTCTCTTGCTACAAACATAAAAATTAGATTACAAAACCACAGGAGAAACAAAACATCTGTAAGAGGCTTGATTCACCAGGGAGAGAGTTTTTGTAAGAATGAAATACTTAAATTAGCTCCTGGATGCAAAGGTGAGTTTAAACAAATAGCATAACATTAGAGTAATTTGACCCTGCCTTCTCCTTTCCTACCACTAGATGTCAGCACACAACAAACAGGCTGCTTTCTGCAGTACTTTTCCATCACAAGTGTGAAATTCATAACTTTAGGATGACCTCAGTGGAACACACAAACCCCCGAGAGGAGATTCAATGTGGAAAAGAGGGGAATGGATCTTTTTTATCTTACCATGATAAATATTTATTGTTTAATTGCAGTATGACCATGTTAAACAAAACAAAAAATCAGAATGACAATGTTAATCTGATTCCTGTGGTAGATAGCAGTCTGACCATGTTAATCTGAGTATGGGTATAGATAGCAGTCTGACCATGTTAATCTGATTATGGTTATAGACAGCAGTTTGACCATCTTAATCTGAGTGTTGTTATAGACAGCAGTCTGACCATGTTAATCAGAGTGTTGTTATAGACAGAAGTATTACCATGATAAACTGTTGTTATAAACAGCAACCTGACCATGTTAATCTGAGTGTTGTTATAGACAGCAGGCTGATCATGTTAATCTGAGTGTTGTTATATACACAGTCTGACCATGTTAATCTGAGTGTTGTTAAAGACAGCAGTCTGACCATGTTAATCTGAGTGCAGTTATAGACAGCAGTCTGACCATGTTAATCTGAGTGCTGTTATAGACAGCAGTCTGTACATATTAATCTGAGTGCTGCAGTCTGACCTTTTGGATGAAGTTCTCCACTTTGTTCTGGATGCCCCACCACTTGAACTTCACCGTCACCAGTTTGTAGGCACACATGTGTGGACAGTCAGTCTTCTTAGGGAGTTCTTTCTGCAAACACGCACGCACGCACGCACGCACACACGCACACACACACACACACACACACACACACA
>JAVQJS010099112.1:0-15557 GCA_036024795.1 Galaxias rostratus
TATGTTGAGTGAGCAAGTCTGGCGCAAATTGGCTGCCGTTTTTTTATTCAGACTGGGTGTAGTATCTGAAAGCTGTCGGTCCATTGTTCAGTGTATGAAATAAATTCGTGATCTAATTGTGTAAAAGCGTGTCATGATAAAGCACGTAAAACTAAATAAAATGCATTATTATTATTATTATTATTACATTCGGCAAGTTTCATAGACATTTGAACCTCACAGTAAATAGTCAAGGGGGGTGTTGAGCTTGTATACTATTAATGCTGCTAGATAAACACTTTTATAAAATATTTACCGTGATAAATTGAGACTTGAGACCACCATGCATTTGTTTTTCCAAGTCATGTTATTGACCTCACATGAAAACGAACTGGTCTTATCTCAAAGTATTTCCTCAGATTTCACTTTTTAGTGTTAAATGTGATGCTTTGGCCTTTTTCCTTGGTTAACTCCGGTGGCGTCGCTTTAGTTGTGGAGATTTTTTGTCTATGGCGGGGCTTTCAATCCTATAAAATTTTGACGCCACTTACCCCATAACAAATGCAAACTTAGATAGCGGGATCTGCCAGCTACATCCGTCTTTTTTCAGAATAAAAGTAAGCGATTTCCTGGCTGCGCTATTGGTCAAGTCAAGATGTTGGTGACGAAAATTATAGCGTGCTGGCTGGGAGGGGTTGCCAGGAGAACTGTTAGAATGTGATCTTGAATGGTTGGTTTTTAACTCAATAATTATCTGGTGTCCACATGTTTGAAATCGTCAGGAATCTTAACCGATGGCTACGATACACAGAGTATAAAATAATTGTTCTCTGGTTTCCCCAGTTCCATCTGTTGTTCACCAAGCAGCTACTGTAAGGACTCACTCTGACCTTCGGGTTGGCGAATACACCAGTTTGGAGAAGACGCTGACATGGACAGACCAACAGTGGAACAGAGAGATAATGGAAAATCAAGTAGGGTTATCATGATTCACTTGTAATACACAATTCACTTTGGTACATGGACTTCGATGTGAAATACTTTTCAAAACAATTTAATTTGTGGGCTAGCTGAACGCCAGCACACTTTTATACTGGAAGTATACCATTTCTTATGTCTGGATATTGTAACTGATTTCTCTATTTAATTTAGATTCTCCCAGTCCCCATTCGATTCAATATTAATACATTGGTATTGAAAATGATAAAACCAAGATTCCTTAGAATGTGCATTAATGCTAAGTTAAGATTGCATAAAAAATTTGGGTTCCCCGCCAGGTTGCCCACTTACAAAATATGTCAGCCCACCCAACTATTGCAGGCTAGAACCGGACCTATAGACATCTGATCGAAACAAAACGCACGTGATGTGTAGATCAACCTTTTGAGAAAGTGATGTTATGTTATTTTCATTGGTTAGAACATGTAAAACGTCCCGCCAATGCAAAATAGAGACACAAACTTTCCCTTTCGCTTTAGTTTCATTACTGTACTTTGGTACCTTTTCGACTTATCTGTACTTAAGGGTTTCTCTATTTGGTAGACTTAACTATCACTACATTTAAAAATAAAATATTCTACTTTTGACTCCACTACATTTATGTATAATCTGTCGTTACTTGTCACTTTAATATGGGGAATATTGATTGTGTCAAAGATATTCTAGAATGTCGTATATGTTCAGCGATATTTCCAAAATTGTAGATACATTGTTTTTAGCCTCATTGGTATTGCAGAACTTAAGTTCATTTAAAGGTAAAATGTGAGGAACAGTAATAACTTGTTAAAAAAAAAGGGAAATGTTCAGTTCTACGTCACACAAAATAATAGAATAATAAAAAAAGAGTAATATTTTATTCATGTAGTTTGCCGGTTAGGAAACAAAAGACAATTTGGGGTTATGCATGTAACCCAGTATCTTATAAGGAGAGGAGTTAGACTCCTCTCAATGGGAGTGGTCTTAGAGCTTGCATTATTAACTGAACACTTTTACTACAGAGTGTGAGACTTGAAGAGGACACTTGCACATCTGGATCAGATACTATATAAATACATTAGCCCATCTTTGTCACCAGATTTAAATCAGTCAGTATTTTGCCGTTGTTCACTCCTCTCCTAATTTGAAGTTGTGCATATATACACATACACAAAACGCAGTGGTTGGTGACCCTCAGGAATAAATTCAGTCTCCTCATGGGGTCTAAAACTGGCCTCCAGCCAGTATTGAAAAGCGCACACGTGGAGACCAAGTGAAACTACTGCCGTCATGGAGGACGTGAGCCCCAACAGACGCAGGCGCGTCTTGACCGAAACCCCTCACCTGCGCTAGCGCAACTTCCGCACACTTTGTAAATATTCGAGGTGCCAGTGAGTTTCCGCAGGTGAGAACACCTGCCATTTAAATGCAAATTTGAGGAACTTCCTTTGTGCAGAGAGGACTGAAATGTGAAAGTAAGCATCCTTTAGGTCTTTGGTTGTAAACCGACTGCCCTGACAATGTATTATAGGCTTCGAACCGTCAACATAATGAACTGAAACACTGTCAGTTTTTTGGACTCTTTTTTGCTAATATGGGACATACCCCCCACCCCCTCTCTCCCACCTAATTTCCAGCATAAGAACACCAGGAAACAGGCACAATTTTATTAGTTGAGGAACAATAACACTTTGCATAGCTGGTTTAGGATGGAATGTCATCCCAGATAGAGAGCTTTGTAACTGAGCCGGACCTTGAAGCCTGTGTAGTCAACAGTGTCCGAGGCGGTTCTGTGTATCAAGGCCACTGCTGGTTCCCTCTGTAAAAGTCAGAAGGATTTTTCATCCATGGTCAACCGTGTCGGAACTCACAGGCATCTGCATAGTAGAAACCAGGGGGGGGGGGGGTCAGTATGTTGGGGGTGAGCAGGCGAAGGCCACGCCTCCTCAGACAGGAGGGGGGAAAACTTCCTTTTTCTCAGGCTAAGAGGGGAGTAGTGCAGACAGGGCGTCCCCTGTCGACTTCCGCTTCTCCATTCGGACTGTCACTTCCCCTTCGAGACGCCATGGACATGTCTGTCTACGCTGCCACTCCTCTGCAGGAGCACATAGGGAGGTCCGTAAGATGCCATTGTCTGGAGCAGACTCGATCATCTCCTGGGCCATGGTTTGTATGCCATGAGAATTTAAACCACGTTTCGTCCCTATTACAGAAAGAGCTGTCTCTGCTGCTGTTAATGGCGACTGGCTCCCGAAACATACGAGGAAGTAGTTGGGGCTAGGTGCTCCACCAATAGAAGCTCCATAGGGGGCGCGGTGCCTACCACCAACCTGGACTGGTTTTGCACGGCCAAGATGCTATAGACAGATGTGCAGAGGCTGATCTAAATGAGACAGAATGCAGATCTGAAAGGAAATCCGGCATTATAAACTTCTTTGGCAGAGGAGCTGTCATTGACCATGTCTCTAGTGAATCAGTTGACGCTGCTTGCACAGCACATGGCTGGAAAACTGGCACCTTATCTTTATTTTTCTTCGTCTGCCATGGCCACCAGGTTCTTGAGGGACCTGTGCACTACGATAGCTGGGCTTGAGGTTGGAACTACCCAATGAAGAGCTCATTCCCGGTAGAGGGTCATCCTCAACAATTAGCAGTGCGGCAGCACTCCAAATCTTCTTTCGGCCCTTTGGACTTTTAGGTCCCACTGCTAGGTGGGACGGCAGTCCAAGCTAACCAGGGAGAGGCACAGGACGTTGCTTGCTCTAAGAGCGGCTAGGTTGTCAACACCCCAAGGCAGCTGTAGTTAGCCAGCCCGAGAGCGGGTTTAGCAGTAGCTAGCTAAATAGCTGGAGCTACCGTATTGGCCCGCAGAAAAAGACGCAGACCGATAGCAAACAGCAAGGCGCATGTTCTAAAACGGAGCAGGATAATCAATCTAACCGAAAGGAACGAAAACTCTGAAGAAAGAGATACCAAGTGGCTAACACTGACAGTGGAAAAGAACTAGCTTGCCAGCCGGGAACTAGATAGCGCGCCTACTGTGGTGCTACGTTTAGTATGGCGGCGGAAAGCAGAGGGAACGCCAAAGGCGGAGGAAAAAGTTTTACCTTCCAAGAAAGAAAGAAAGAAAGAACCTGCGGTGGTTTTAAGTGTTCTGTGAATAATACAAGCTCTTGAGAGCGTTTCCCAAAGAGAGGAGCCAAATGTGTCAACTGTATGAGAACCTGAGCCCAATGTTTTATTGTGGCTTGGCTACAACTCCTTCTATGGGTAAACATGGATTAAAAAAATAAAAAATTCAGCAACCAAAGAACAAGTCTCCATCACTGGTCTCCAAAATATACACAATTGTTAATCGGTGCTGAACATTTAGAAGCTATTACACCTTTCTCGAATCTACATTTTAACAGCTACATCAACCCTGTATACCTGATACACTATCTGACACACAAAGATTCTGTCAATGTACTGTTGCTCACCTATACATTCCAAAATATATTTCAATCATTCTGTAAGCATAACAAGCTGCATGATAGAACACACTATCATATTCATCTTATTGCCCCTTTCTTCCACTGACAATCTTCAGGAAGAAAACAATGTCTAGACAGAACATTAGGGTAGACATTCTAAGAAAGCGCTCTGTGATAGGCCGGCGGCCAGTCCAGGGTGTATCCCGCCTCTCGCCCTATGTTGGCTGGAATAGACTCCACTCAAGAGAAAACATAAACAGTTGTTACTCTGGGATTACATTTGCCTTGGAGAATTTAACTGGATAGAATGAGGCCCTGCCAACGAACAGAGGCGCCCCACGAAAAACAGCAAAACGACTGTAACAGTGTTTTTAATTGCAACCTCAGAATCTACGATTTACTCTTAACCAAATTTTGTTTTTATTTGGCATCAACCCGGCACAGAAGTATTGGTTCCAATGACATCCCTAATAGGACAGAAAATTCAGTGGTTCGAGCTTTTTAAAATGTTTTTTAAATGAATGTTTAAATATGTCACTAGATGAGATGCCTTTCACTGAGTTTGTGTACCATTTGTGGTTATAGGTTCTGGTCATGACTTGTCACATCTTCCAGCATGTGTTGAAGAATGATATTTTGCCACTTTCAAAAATCAACCTTGTGGTCTTTGATGAATGTCACCTTGCAGTGACTGAGCATCCCTACCAGAAGATAATGCAGGTGTGATCATTTAAAGGGTTCTGTTATTGTACAAAATATAAGATGTTTTCATGCACTCAAATGGACTTCAACCCCAAAAATTCTAAGTGACAATTTAATTTCGCTTGCCTCTTGAATAGCTATGTGAAGGATCTCCACTCAGCACTCGTATCCTTGGTCTAACCGCTTCTATTCTAAGTGGCAAATGTGACCCATCAGAACTGGAACAGAAGATTCAGAATCTTGAGCGGATCCTTAGAAGTAATGCAGAAACTGCAACTGACCTTGTTGTCCTTGACAGGTACTGTTTTTCAAAATGTATACAATGTTATAACATCCATTATGAAATATTCTAATGTGAGCACTTAAGAACGCAATGTTTAGAAGGGTTTTAGATTTAAATTAGGATGAGGTTTTAGAGAGTAGGTGTTATTGATCTTTTTTGGACACCTGCCTCCCCATTCCTTCATCTCCACAAGGCTCAACTGTAGCTTTTAGGTCTCGTAATACCACCAGGTTAGATAAGCAGAGCTAACTAATAAGAGTGTCAGTATGTTTGCTCTTTCTAGGTTTGGAGAATAATGTCTGCTAAATTAATGTAATGTTTGAGGTTAAGGTTGCATAACAAGGTTTGAAATGACATTGTAACGATTCAGTCATCGTACACCAGCATCAAACAACTTGCACAACTTTAACAATATAAATTCAATATCATGGACTGTACTTTGATGTAAAGATTATAATTATCTTGTTTTCAGATATGCCTCCCAGCCCAGAGAGGTGGTGCTAGATTGTGGGCCCTACCTTGACAAAAGTGGACTCTCTGAGTGTCTTCTGGGTCAGCTAGAGGAAGCACTCCACTTTGTCAATGACTGCAGCTTGTCTTTCAGCAAGGAGGATCGTAGCCCCACCTTTATATCTAAGCAGGTTAATACAAATATTGTGTTTTCTGTAGAAATCATATATCAGACATTTGGACAAAGAAGTATTTATGAATAGTTTAGTGTAGGAAATCAAGCAGAAAAACATGCCTATTATAGTTGAGAATATTATCAAAAGGCCAAGGCATTCAAATTAAATACATTTGGTCAGAATTCTAATGTTTGGCAGTTTTTATGAGAGTAATGTGAGAACTAATGCAGCATTCAATCATACCTTCTAAACACTTATTTGTACATACAAACAATGTTGGCCTGTGGAAAATCTGGCTAACATTGTGGAGAGCGATGCCGTCTTGAGGCAAACTGGTTTCTCTTAGATAGCTTGCTAATATGATGACCAAAGAAACTAGTCTGTCAGAAGCTCAATACTAATTTATCTCAGGTCTTGGTGTAGATATTTTTTTCCCCCTCAAATTGTTTCTCTCAATTGCTTTCAGGTGTTAACTGACTGCCGGGCTGTGCTTGTTGTGCTTGGCCCTTGGTGTGCTGACAAGGTGGCAGGCATCATGGTGCGTGAGCTCCAGAAATATATTAAGCATGAACAGGATGAATTGAATCGAAAGTTCTTGCTTTTCACTGACACTGTCCTACGCAAGGTTCATGCCCTGTGTGAAGAACACTTTTCACCTGCCTCATTGGACCTTAGGTTTGTCACTACAAAGGTTCTTCGATTGCTAGAGATTCTACACGAGTACAAGCCCTTTGAGCGGCAGCAGTTTGAAAGCGTTGAGTGGTACAACAACCGTAACCAGGACAATTATGTATCGTGGAGTGACTCGGAGGATGATGAGGAGGACGAGGAGATCGAAGTGAAGGAGAAGCCAGAGGCAAACTTCCCCTCCCCCTTTACAAACATCCTTTGTGGAATCATCTTTGTGGAGAGGCGCTACACCGCGGTTGTTCTTAATCGGTAGGCCCGTGCAATATTCAACATTTTCAAAGCTCTTCACGTAGCTTTGTAACGGCAGTTGGCCTCTCAACAAGCAAAATGTGTTTATAGTGCTGTGAAGGGACCTTTTGCAAAACTCTTTTAAAGGTGAAGTTTTTCATAAACTCAAGTTTCCTGGGTTAATTAAACAATGAAGACAGCGTTTTTGGCTTGTAATGTCAGAATGTGTTGCATTGTCCTTTGTTTGATGTCAGATTATGCTCCTTTATGTCCTTGGTTTACATTATATTTTGCTGCCTGTTGGTTTGGTATGTTTTATGTTTATATTATAATTATCTTGATAGATTTTTTTTAGGAATAAAAAGGTAAACGTTTTTAAAGAAGCATACCTGTGAACATGTTGACTAGGCCTTAGTTCTATTTGGGTTCTATAACAGTTGATACGTTCGACTTTCTATGGGAACTGCTCTTAGAACGTGCATAATTCACTGAATAGCTTACACCATAGCGCCTTGTAATAAAGAGGGCTTGTGTGACATTAGGGCCACGTGCACCCATGTCAGGTGCCTAATAAATACAGTAGTGGATCCGTATATTTCCAGATTTTCATAATTCAGCCAGGTGTCAATATTATTGGTGTCCTCCTGTCTAGTGAACCTTATCTTCCTTGAAGAGTGGAGACGCTGTTCGGTCTAAGAGTTTTCTCCTTGCTAGCAAGGTAAGAAGTGTTCTCCTCCGCCTTTAGTGTTTCTTCAACTTTCCGTCGCGCTACTGAGTGTAACCCGCGGTCTTCTGTGCCTGTTAAACACTTTGTGTTATGTTTCCTCCTATGAGTTTTTGTCGTGGTTTTCAGCACAGTTTTCCCTTTCTGTTAGTTGGCAGCTTGTGCTCAGTATTCAGATGTGTGCCTTGTCAGTCCAAGTTGTGGTCAGCGGTTGTGGTTGATGTCCCTCGTTTTGCTTGAGGGCTTGCAGGGCATCACAAAACGCAGAGCTAGCGTGGTTTCTACAGAAAATTGTGTCATGAAGGTAGGGTGGGCAACAATGTTTACAGGATACCTCTAGCTACTTATACAGCTACTGCTGGGCGAGTTTTCTGAGCTAGCTAGCTACAGCTGCCTCGTGTTGTCGATGACATTGTTGCTCTCTGAGTTTGCAAAGTGTTGTGCCTCTAACTGGTTAGCTTGGTTGGCCCGGGCTGCTGTACCCCCCTAACCAGTAGTCGGATGTCAACATCCAAGGTGGCTGGAAATAAGACTGAGTGCTGCTGCCCTTCTACCTGTTCAGACTGCCCCTCCTTTGTTGTTGGCCTTGGGTGGTATAATGTCTCCCATAGATAGGAGTCAGAGGTATCAACTGTAATAGCACTAGGGCTTACATGTACATGGTTCTAATGATCACCAGAGTGAGACTACTCCAGTCTGACCCATGGGTGATGGGCACTGGATTCAAATCTGGAACGAGATGGGGAAGGTGGGACTGCTATTGTATTTATTAAGTAGCTGATGCAGGTTCTCCTAATCCTTGAAGTCTCGTGAGCCTTGTCGATTATAAGACACAGTGGTATAGGTTTATAGTGAATGGATGCACACTAAGAGCGTTTCCCATTGTGAGGAGTCTCACTCCTCTCCTTAGAACTTGGGTTATATACATAACCCCAGTTTTCCTTTCTCCGTTAGTTATACATGTTGTTCCCTATGCTAATGAAACTAAAGCGTTTTGCCTCTTACTGGAAAGGCTATACCCTCTTATTTTGTGACAACAAAGTTTGTTCCTCAAAAGTTTCATACCATGGTAAAGAAAGGTTGGCCAATGTATTTCTTAATTTTAGATACATAAATTGTATGTACAGTACGTCCAGAAAGAGTTCACAGAGCTTCACTTTTTCCACATTGTGTTATGTTACGGCCTTCTTCCAAAATTGATTTAATAATTATTTTTTTTCGGTATTGCTCACGCAATTAACCATATTACGTGAAAAAGTTAAATTATTTTATTTCTGCAAATGTATTAAGAATTAATAACAAAGAAATCAAATAAAATAACTATTCACAGCCTTTGTTCAACACTATGTTAATGCACCTTTGGCAGCAATTACAGCCCCAGGTCTTTTTGAATGTGATGCCACAAGGTTGGCACACCTATCTTTGGGCAGTTTTGCCCATGTTTCTGTGCAGCACCTTTCAAGACGCTGGTAAGCGTCAGTGCACAGCCATCTTCAAAGATGTTCAATCGGATTCAAGTCTTGGCTCTGGATTTTCCACTCAAGGACATCCACAGAGTTGTCCTGAAGCCACTTTGTAGATATCTTGGCTGTGTGGCTAGTCTTAGTCCTGATAAAAGATAAACTGGGGCCCCGGTCTGAGGTCAAGAATGCTCTGGAGCTTGTTTTCATCCGAGATGTCTCTGTACATTGCTGCATTCATCTTTCCCTCTATCTCGATTGCTCTCCCTGTGTCCGACGCTGAAAAACAGCTGTCACCACCATGCTTCACTATAGGGATGGCATTAGCCTTGTGATGAGCGGTGTCCGATTTCCTCCAAACATGATCCCTGGCCTTCCCTCCAAAGAGTTCAATCTTTGTCTTAGTTTCCCATGGTCTGAGAGTCCTTCAGTTGCATTTGGCAAACTCCAGACAGGCTGCCATGTGCCTTTTACTAAGAAGTGGCTTCAGTCTAGCCAAGCTACCCTACAGGCCAGATTAGTGGATTGCTGGAGAGATGGTTGTCCTTCTGGAAGGTTCTCCTATTTCCACAAAGGAACACCGGAGCTCTGGCGGTAACCGTCGGGTTCTTGGTCACCTCCCTGACTAAGGTCTTTCTCTCCTGATCCCTCAGTTTAGACAGCCGGCCAGCTCTAGGAAGAGTCCTGCTTCTTAAATTTACCGATGATGAAGGCCCTGGTGCTCATTGGGACCTTCAAAGCAGCAGAAATCCTTCTGTACGCTTCCCCAGATTTGTGCCTCTAGACAATCCTGTCTCGGCGGTCTACAGACAATTCCTTTGACCCCATGCGTGGCTTGTGCTCTTGACAGGTACTGTCAACTATGGAAACTTATAGAAAGCAGGTGTGTGCTTTTCAAAATCATGTCCAATTAACTGAATTGACCACAATTTGACTCGAATTAAGCAGCAGGATACACCAGCTGATTTTTTAGCTTCATGGTAAACGCTGTGAATACTTATGTGCAGTGATTTCTTAGATATTGATTTTTAAATGTACAAAAATCACGTCATCAACCAATATTGTTTATTGTGTGTAGAACTTTAAGGAAGAAAATTAATTCAACACATTCTGGAATAAGGCCGTAACATAAAAATTTGTAAAAGTGAAGCGTTGTGAATACTTTCCAGATGCACTGTATATGTATTACATTTTCACACAAATGTATTATTTAATATTTTTCTCCCTATATATTGTGTGTGCGCGCGTGCGCCTCTCCGTTGGGTCCCATCCCACACTCAGGCTAATAAAGGAGGCAGGAAAGCAGGACCCAGAGCTAGCCTATATCAGCAGCAACTTTATAACCGGCCACAGTATTGGCAAGAACCAACCTCGCAACAAACAGATGGAGGTAGAGTTCCGCAAACAAGAAGAGGTGGGACGTTTGCTTTGTAGCACTTGATTACAGCTAATCATCAAATTAGCTTTATACAATTGTTTAGGTGGACATATTTTAAACATATATTATTGTAGCCCACAATCTGTTGGCGTTATAGAGCATACCCATACTCTTCTTCTTTGTTTTTTGTTTTTTTACTAAGGTTCTCCGCAAATTCCGTGCCCATGAAACTAACCTGCTCATCGCAACCAGCATTGTGGAGGAAGGTGTAGACATTCCTAAATGCAATCTGGTGGTGCGCTTTGACTTGCCTACTGAGTACAGGTCCTATGTGCAGTCAAAAGGCAGAGCCCGTGCACCCGTGTCCAATTATGTCATGTTGGCAGACAGCGAGAGAACTGAAACCTTCGAAGAAGACCTTAAGACCTACAAGGCCATAGAGAAGGTATGTTCATTTCAACTTAAAATAACAATTTAATTTGGATCCATTATTCAGACAGTCAAGGGTTTGAAGTCATGTAAAACAGTTTGTCAATCTCTCCATTTTAAACCATTCCATTGGTGTTCAATCAGTATTGCAAATGTTTTAACCAGTTGATAAATAAGAGAGAGAAGATCTACATCCCACTATGTAATGATGAAATTATATATTTCAATGGGGTTCTCATATGATTTTGTACGTTTCTACCTGTGTAAGTTGTACGTTTCAATGAGATAGAGATGGCCTTGTTATCAGCAGTTCATCAAAGGGGACTGCCCATAAAAGTTTATTGTTGTTGCTTTGGATAAAGGGATGGCTCAATGGCTATGTTAAATGTCTCTGTATAATGTATAGCACTGTGCATGTTTTAGGTATGGGTTGCTTTTTTTTTCTTTTGTGCATTTTTTTCTTAAAACTGTTTATTTCACGCAAGCCTTAAACCTTTGCACAGTACCCGATGTAACAAAATTATTTTTAAGCATGGAGGCTGCTTCGCCGTCATTCTGGGCCTATACAGTATAAAGATGTAGTTGCCCTCTAACCTTAGTATTTACTTTGGTTAAATTCCCAAAACTCTGTCACCAATGAGATATTCTTAAAATGGCATTAAAGTCTTGCCAGACTTGAGACAGGAAAATATTATCTAATATATTATTATAATGTAAAAGTAAAAATTGTCTGTTGGTAGTTGGCGTTGGAAAACCACATATTGTAAACAACATTTTCGCTCGTTAAACGTTTTAGGACTTGCTCACTTCTCACAGGTTATTAAAAAAACATTGACCAATTCACACATGGTGGTGGGTCCCCCGACTAAGAATCCCCATTTGATTTATTGAGTTAACTTTGGTTCTCTTAATGCAATACAATCTTCTGTACACCACTGTTAGACAAGGAATCATTCCAGTCTATGCACTTTGACTAGATCCTGAGGAATAAGTGTGCCAAATCAGTTGAGGTGGCTGAACAAGAGGTGGAGCAGGCCCAGGACGATGACAACATTCTGCCACCATATGTGCTTAGCACGGATGGTCCGAGAGTCACTATAAATACAGCCATCGGACACATTAATAGGTACTTATTCCTGTGAATTTTTTTTTAACAGTTTGTAGGTTTAGATTGAACTTTGTGGAAAAACCAAGACACAAATCATACAATGCATCATCATAAATAAGAAAATACTTTACCAAATATAGTAATTCAGAGTTGTAGTTTAGAGTTGCTTCTGAAAGTGTTTAAGCTTTTTCATTACCTGAAATTATTGTTCTTTTACTAAGCTCAATGTTTAGAAATAACAAGGTTTCATTAAACTGTAGTTTGTACTTAACAAAAGTATTTGGACACATTCGGAAGGGTTGTCTTTCTACACTTTGACCACCTTTATTGGATATACCGAATTCTCAGCTCTTAAGGGCTTGTAGGGTTTAATTTAATTTTATTTCACGTAGAGAGCTGACCATGCTTCTTGTAAATCTAAAGAAATGGTTAAATACCCTTGATCATATCTGTTCACCAGAAGGAATTTCATTTGGATTTAATGTGTACAAAGTTCCTTAGCCTTAATTGGTAATGTTTTGGTCAGAAATGCACCTTAAAATATGGCAGCTCACAGTATACACAAAGCTGGGTGCCCCATTTACAAGTCGTCCATTTAATTTGTCACTGTTCGTATTTGTCATGAATTAGTTTTTGTGCCAAATCCACCTCTTCGGATTGAGCTTTAACACACTGTGGTGATTTATATTATTATCCTGGGTAAAGACTCCTACCTATATAAGTGGCTTTAGAAAGTATCTAATATCTTCCCCTGGGTTACAGGTACTGTGCCCGACTGCCTAGTGACCCATTCACCCACTTAGCACCAAAGTGTAAGACAAAAGAGCTGACTGATAGGCACTTCCAGGCCACACTTTACTTGCCCATCAACTGCCCTCTGCGAGTGCCCGTCAAGGTATGTCTGCAATTTATTCTTTAGATCTAATCCTTCTGCGCTGCCAAATACATCACAATAAGACATCACAGATCACAAGACAAAACCATCTTCATTTTCTGTTCTCTACTCCTTGTCATTGCAGGGACCTATAATGAATTGTGCAAGAGTTGCAGAGAAAGCTGTTGCACTATTATGTTGTGAAAAGCTCCACAAAATTGGTAAATATATAAATAATATTTGCTTGTCATATTTGACATTATATGGTGTAAAAAAAATACTGCACATCTCTATCTTTTTTGTTCATCTCTACTCTGGCATTTTGTAGGCGAACTGGATGACCATCTAATGCCTGTGGGAAAAGAAACGGTGAAGTATGAAGAGGAGCTGGACCTCCATGATGAAGAGGAGACAAGCGTCCCCGGAAGACCAGGCTCCACAAAAAGGAGGCAGTGCTACCCTAAAGCTGTGAGGATGATTTTTATTTGATGCGTCAGTGACGCATTATTATCGCAAAGTAGTTCTTCTCCCTTCTTCCTTCTTCTCAACATTTTGGCCGCTGTGGCTCAGGAGGCACCCTGGGTCGTC
The DNA here is from genome assembly GCA_036024795.1 of Galaxias rostratus. Taxonomy (NCBI): domain Eukaryota; kingdom Metazoa; phylum Chordata; class Actinopteri; order Galaxiiformes; family Galaxiidae; genus Galaxias; species Galaxias rostratus. Next base: position 13,518 of record JAVQJS010099112.1, read on the forward strand.
TACTGATCCTAGGGCTGGCGGTTCGATCCCCAGCTTCCCCTCTCCGTGTGTCAGAAGTGTCCCAAGACATTGAACCCTAAGGTGCTCCCTATGTAGAGACAGGAAGCGCCTTGCATGGCAGCTCCGCCATAATTTGTGGATGAGTGAGTGGGCGAATGAGGCAACATCGTATAAAACTTTGTTCCATTCCAGTTGAAAATTCTATTTGAAAGGCAGGCATCTTTTCCTTTCATCTTCTTCCTTCTGCGTCTGCAGGACGCAATCCGTTTTTGTGAAGTTGTATTAATATTATACTTATTATTATACCTATTATTGGCGCCGCAACTACACCCACAGTTTTGACCCAATCGATTCTATTCCAGTGATCAGTTTTGTACTGTGGTTCTGCATTGTCTTTTGTCAATTGGTGAAATATCTGGTGGATTTGGGAATGGTACGTTGGTACGTAATGGCACGTAAATGGTACGTACGTTTTCTCATCCGTGCGTTTCCTTTAGGTGGTTCTCTTTTGTTTTTGTTGTATTAAGTTGTATTTAGCGTATTAAGTAACTACTGCATAAATGACCCGATTTTGAAGTGGGGTTAAAATACCTTGTTCCGACGTCCTTTTGTTACCGTGGCTTTTACTCTCTTCAGATACCAGAGTGTCTACAAGACAGTTACCCCAAACCAGAGCAACCCTGTTACCTGTATGTAATAGGCATGGTTCTCACAACACCGCTCCCAGATGAACTCAACTTCCGAAGAAGAAAGCTCTATCCACCTGAGGACACCACAAGGTGTTTCGGCATACTAACGGCCAAGCCTATACCTCAGGTAAGTCATCTTATGTTGTATTTGTTTAGCTTAATTTAACATGTAATCGGATTGTGTTGATTTCCTCTAGGGCTGCGACCAACTTTTATAATCTATTTGTCTGTTAATTTTGTCCTTGAACAGTTGAAGAATTAATTTTTTTTTATTTATTTTTTTAATGATGAATGTTTGCATGAAATCCATAGATATTTGCTCAAATTACTAGTTCATACGACATGCTCAACAAGCGCTTTCAGTTTTCCCGGGGAGAACAGCAAGCTATGCAAATGTGGTCCATTGTAAACTCAAACTACAGAATCTGACCAATTTGCGGACTGACATTTCAGAAGATGCCAAAAAAATTCCTGAATGTATTGCTGACATTCTCATGTTGAGAGAACATATATTTTGTCTGTGTATTTTTTATACATCAGTGCTCTCAATCAAACTATTATTACTTACTTATTATCACAGTCTTTTGCAACATTATGCAAATCCTGCTGGTCTACATCTAGATAATCACCCCAAACATACTTAGAGGCTATGTCAGAATTACCTTTGAGGAAAGACAACACTTGGCTTCAAATAATGTAATGGCACGCACAGACTCCAGACCCTGAACCCCATCGAGCTGGCTTGGGAGGATACTGGACGGAAGGGTGAAAGCATGTGTGGGAACGTCTGCAACAGTCTTTGATTTGCATTGTAAAAAAAGTGCCATGAGTGTGGTTGTTGTTTACATTTGCAAAAGATGGCTGTATTGATGTGTAAAAATTCAGATACAATTTTGTTAAAACAAATCAGAATCACTTTGTTTATCGCCATTGTTAATTGGTTCTATGCTTTGATTTTAGTGTACACCAAACATTCAACTGTGGTAATTTAAATAAAAAGTAGAAACATTGAGATGTTCTAAAATGGTAGTGTAGTTCATAAATCATAACGTTAATCTGGACAAGCTGATTCAAGGAATAGACAATGGCAAAATATTATGGGACGTGGTAGTTATCACCAAAAATCCTTAAGGATTAATCCTTAAGGGAAGCATCGATCTAGACATCATAGTCAACTTGCTAAATATCATTGTTCTCATCTCATAATTTTGGTACTATCTTGAATTTTGTACACCTCCTATAAAATAGTACAGATGCCCTTTTTAAGGAATATTTTTCTACTTAATATACAAATTAAAACACGTACACTACCGGGAAACAGTTACTGCCGTGGTACTATGCTTAATTGTTC
>JAVQJS010099133.1:0-16384 GCA_036024795.1 Galaxias rostratus
CATAACTTGGGGGCTTTGTAAGAGAAAGCTCTACCCCCTGCTGTAGTCTTCCTTATTCGAGGTACAAATAAAGAGCCTGCCCCTGTTGACCGAAGCAGGCGTGGCGGATCATAGAAGATGCACATGCATTTGTTACATACACAAGCTGTCACTTATACACAGAATATGCACAGTAAACATGGTACAAGCTCAGACTAGCATTGACCAACCAATTGCAAATTGCACAACAAATTTGTAAGGTCATAATGGCATTCATAACACAGTATGTGTGGTAAGAGTAAAGTAGCCATATCAACATAAAATCATCATACAGTGTGCATGAGAGCATTTTACATTTAAAGCAATGTTATTAGGCTTAACAGCAGTTGGCTGAATTGCCAATTACGGCATTAGATGGACAGAGGGACAAAAAAGATCTCAAAGACATTTAGCATGCACTGGGGGACTCCGAAGAATCTACCCAAGGGAAGAAGGTGAGGACATGGGTGTGGCCTGAAACTTTGTTTTGGACCTGTCTGATGATTGTAAGTGTGCTACCCTATCTGATTCCCATGATTACCATGGCTCTCTGTGTCAGATGGGTAATCTGGGCTGTCAGCGGAACACTAAGATTGCCAAACCAGGTTGGATGCTCTCAACTAGAGGAGGAGAAAGAAATCCTCTTACCAGAAGCTCTTACCGTGGTGATAAACCTAGATACATATAGTTCAAATATGTACGGTAGCACTCATCAACGTTAAGGAAAAGGGCATGGACAGTGCCTCAGCTTCACCAATTTATATCGGCCATTCAAGAAAGTCTGCCAACGTTTCAACTGAAACAACACTTTCTGGTTGACACTATGTGAAACTGTGTAATGTTATTTGTAGATTATACAGTATGTCAAACATGTTTGTAAAAGTGTTGTTGGTCTGTCCTCCAGATGTTGGTGAGGGGGGTGGTCAGCTTTCTAGTGGTGAAAAGCAGCGTATTGCTATTGCCAGAGCTTTGGTCAGAAAACCCCAGGTCCTTATCCTGGATGAGGTCACCAGTGCCCTGGACACAGAAAGTGAAAACATGGTATATGCAATATGTTTCATTCACTTTGGGTTTCGATAAATGGTATTTTTGTGGAATGTTTCTTGAGAACTATAACAATTTACCTTTTGATATGAGCGTTGTACATTCAGCAGGGTTTGAAAAGATGTATCTCTAGGACGTTATCGAATATTTGTTTTTTTACTTTTAGTTATAAGCTTTTAGAATATTGTGACCGTTCAATTATATGTAATCAAGATTAATCCTTCTCATTCTGCACCTCAGATCCAGCAGGCCCTGGCTTGCTTTTCCTCGCAGACACTTCTGGTAATTGCCCATAGGTTGAAGACCATTGAAAGGGCAAACCAGATCGTTGTTCTTGGTGAAGGCAGGGTTCAGGAACAAGGTACACACCGGGAGCTTATGGATAAGAAGGGAACTTACTATAATATGATTGAACGGCTCTTTGCAGAAAGTGGCATTTCATTGTGAGCACCACAAGCAGTGAGTCTTAGACTAGTCTTGTGTGGACTTATTAAAGGGTATTTATGTTCAAGTCCACTGACTAAATCATTCTGTATGTTTACCTTGTAGATCTTGCACAACACATAATTTTCACGTATAAAGAGGTAAACAATTACATAATGTAAATATGTAAAAAGTATTCACTTTGTTGCCTTCAGAGACAAAGGATCAGTGTATATTTTAAAGAGATTAATAAAAAGGGATAAGTGTTCATGTCGTCTGACTAATTGAAATCAAGCATTCTTATATTCATTCTGTTTCTGCAATGCTATTTTCATATTGTCATATTGTCATATGTTTTATCTTTGTGTAATTATTTTCTGTTTAATCTAGCTAGTACTTGAGAATTAAATGACAAGGTCTTTACATTATCCCTGTTTACCAATAAACATTTTGTTCTGGAATATTTATATACATTTTGAGAAAATAGCAATAATTTAACTATAAATCACTGATGTTAGGTGAAAACTTTTCAAATGTATTGAAACCTTCCAAAGAAGACAATTATACCTGATACAGGTGCTCATCTCTCCCTCAAAACCACACCACCTCTATTACAGTAAAAGTATTGCCTGCATAAACATTAAACTAAACTATCACATTTTATTGTAAGAGACAGGTTTGGTCTTGTTATCTTTGAAAGTCCCAGACAGCCAAACCGTAGCTTTATGCAGGCAGTTTTTGGAACTGTGCCTAGGTACAGCATGGCAAATACACAGCAAACCGCGAAACCATTGTCGGCAGCTTTTGAAATCATCCCCACCCCCTACTGACAACACCCAGCTTCAGCTAAATTGCATACTTGACGCCATTTTAAGTACCTGTGAAAAGATCCACAAAATGGCGGCTCACGGAAAGAGAGTGGGGGAATTGGAGCATTAATAATAAACACCGCCTGTAATTATGATAAACACTGGGCCAGTGTGAGGTAAAGGTTTTTGGAAATAAACGTTGTCTTCGAACCTTCAACACCAGGTGAACAAAAATGTTTTGAGGTGTGTTGGCTATTTAGGCTGGACAGGCCATGTACATATACTGAAATTAAATAAAATCAGCCATTACTAAATTATCCATTTGAAGTTTCACCCCTTTTCCAATAACGTCGGATACATTTTACATGCTTGGGAACCACACCCCGAGCTTTCATCACTGAAACAGATAAGGAAAGGTGAAGGAGAGAGGGAACAGAAGAGAATTGAGACACAGATGCCAGTGAGCAGCCAAAAAACATAGTTTACACATATGCCAGAAGAAAAGTTTAATAACAAAATAGTAGTGAATGTTTTGTCATTGAAAGGGATGCAAAAGGTTTTTAAGGAATTTTGTTTAATGGGAAGCATTCTATGCCATTACGACATTAACTCATTAAAACCCTCCTTGTGTCTCCTATTCATGTATTTGCGCAAGTTTACACCTATTGCATAACCAAACACACCATACCACTGCTCCAAATGGCAGAAACAAAGAGGACACGCCACACTGGAAAGTACCGGCATGTTTTTCTTTCACTTTTACATTAAAACAATGCCATCACATTTCAGCTCGGTCTATGACACAGCCAAGTCTTTTGTCTTGTGATTACAGTGCCAGTATATCAACAGCTAGAGAAATATGGTCAAATATGGAATTAATCAAACTGTGATTATGCTTGCTAAGCTTATGTGTAATTTATAGTTTCATTGTCCCTAAGAAGTTCAATGGGCCCCTTCTTTTAGTAATTCTATCCATTTTCGTACTTATAGTTAGAACTATTGTTTCTGTCTGTGTGTTAGAAGGTTTCTAATTGTTGATTTTTGTCATGTTGTTTATGTTGATGCTGTGGCGCACCTGTTGGTGTCAGAAAAGCACTATGTTAAGAAAATTAGTTCTTTAATTAATATCATTATAATAATTTCTTCAAAGTGTGATCTACAGCATGCACTGGAGCGGTTTACAGCTGAGGCCATGGTTTTCTACTGGAAAACAGTGGAGGGCTCTCTTTGGGTTAAGAGTGAGCTGTTGCCCCCATATTGGTGGTAGCAGTAACATGGGCGTTGTTTCAGATTGTTGTGGTGAACACGGAGCTGAGCCGAACGGCAAAGCTCGCAATTTATCAGTCGGTCCACGTCCCAACACTCATCCATGGTCATGAGCTTTGGGTAGTGCACAAAAGAATAAGGTTGTGAGTACAAGCGGCTAAAATGTGTTACCTCTGTTGGGTGGCTGGACTCCTTGGGGATAGGGTAAAGGGCTTGGTCATTTGTTGCGTCGAAAGAAGCTAGATGAGGTGGTTCGGGCATTTGATTAGGATACCTCCCATTGGAGGTTTTCTGGGCATCCCCAACTGGTAGTGGACCCCTGGGCATACCTAGAACACGCTACAAATATTACATATCTCATCTGTGTTAGGAATGCCTCAGGATCTTTGAGGAGGACCTGGAAAGTGTTGCCGAGAAAAGGGATGTCTTGACTACCCTTTTTAGCCCGCTACCACCGTGACCCGGACAAAAAGTGGAAAATTGATTGATGGATTTTATTGATAATATTATAAATCTATGAGGCACGTGAAAGTATGTACCAATCCACCTTTAAAATACCTGAGATAAATCAATAGATTATCCATTTGTAAACTAAAACTGCGTATGCCGAAGAATTACTAGAACACAATCCTAAGTGGTCACACTCCAAGTTGACACAGTATAATAAATTAAATTTACTGGCAGCTTCCATAATCCAAACCAAACCGGCTTGACCAGAAAATACAAAAGCAATCTAATGAGGCAGCCAATCAGATTTGTTTTCATGTTTGGCTGTTGGACAACCCAGGACAGCCAAGAAGGCTGTCAACCTAAAAGGCTGTCTTGAACCGATGACTGGAACCATGCAAAAATGACAAACTACATGAACAATTAATAAACTTATGAAAGAGTTTATTTAATTCAAACCATTATGTTTTTCTGTTTGCTTTTATATTTACTCTACATTTGTCTTCCCTTTCCTATAGCCTTTAGAAAGAATTAGGTGTTTACCAAGAACGGCCTACACAATAACAGAGAGAAGGAGAGAGGGGGGGGGGGGGGCGGGTTTTATGTGCATGCCACCAGGAAACTGCCGCCATCTCAACTGGTCAAAATGCCTGAACTTCTGTGATCTCAAAATGGCCGCGAATGCCTTGTCAGCAAAAGAAAAGTCAAATTATTAAATAGGGAATATGGTCAATTAAATCAGTTGCTGGTTATTGTCCATGTCACATTAATCTTTTTTAAAAACTGGATCCCATGTATGGAAGTAACAAGCTCATGTTTTTACCAAATGGTGTGTGTCACTGATTGCGTGTGTGCATGTGCCAGTTGTTGTATAACCAGAACAACACCATGCCATAGCTACCGATGGCAGAAACAAAGAGGGCTTGACAAAAAGGAAAGTCCCTGTTCTCTTTTCTTTCATTTATCTATTCAATAAAGCCCAACACAGTTTAATTACAGCGTTAGCGTCTACCAAGCCAAAGCCAAGCTCAGGGTCTGGTGATAACAATGGCAGAACCATACAAAAAAATACTTGCGATACTTACACTTTAAAGTCACGTAAATCTAATGTATCATGTGATATTTGAACATGGTACAACATTATAGGCATATGATTATATCAGTCTGTTTTTTAAATCAATATAAAAACATCTAACAGAGTAACTCTTTATAGTTAATACACATGAACATACTTGCAAATGCAGATTGGTAGACTTATGTGAGGACTATCAGGAGGTCAAACAGTTGACAACTAATATAGCGCAAATTAACCTTTTGGTAGTATGGTTAATGGACCAAAACAGTAAAAAAAGGGAAAGCTAACCAAATATAATGAGGTGGGTGATATAATCTGCCATTCTGTTTGGTAGGGGATCAACTCAGGTCAAATTATGGGTTGTTTTCTTTGTACAGCCCTGCTGGTTGACATACATGGTATCATATATATTGATCTTAAAACCTTCAATGTATTATTACATTTTAAACTACAATAATCAAATACTTCAAAATGGAAACAAATAAAACTAGTCCTAGATTAAAGGCAGCTAGGCCTTGATAAGTTGAAGATTGCTCACTTGCCCTGTGAGAGCTTTAGTTTACTTATAGTAAGTTGCCTGTCCCACAGCAGAGAATACAATTCGAAATGTACTACACTGAATTCAGATACCTTCTGAATCATTGAGGCAAAGCCCCTACTGTACTCTGGGATTCCCCTAACTTTCCCTGAGGACCTGGTACATTGCACTACAATTTGTGTCCCTATATTGTGACAGATATTCTGATCAGCCTTGAACAGTTGATATTTGGTAGGAGTAGCAAATTTTTTGCTGACTGGAAAGTCCCTTGTGTTTGTTTGTTATCAGGGAAATTGTAAAGGAAGGTGCGCCTCAAGTTGTTTTATTAGACATATTAACAAGAAACCATGTGATTTCAAGACAAAAGAAACTGAAAGGGATCAGGCAGTTTTGGCAACATAGAGCAGCTCTAACAAATGACACTCAAAAGTGGTATTGGTTACCATCTAGTGGATACTACAAATATCGCAACAACAAAACTACAACAAAGTAGGCAATAATACTCTTTATGCAAGAAATACTTACAGTATTTTTTTGTCATAAGGTATAGCCTAGCACTATAGACCTTGTGAGTTAGAAACTCAAAAGACACCACCAGGAACAAAATAAAAATAAAGCTTTAATGCGTAACTAACGCAGTGTCCTATGTATTTGTCAAGCATATTACTGTTTTGACCCGTTGCTTTGCCTTATTGATAAGTGTGTAGGGGGTGGAAAATAAATAACAATGTTATACCTAGTAAGGGACACGGTGGCTTGTCAATTTACAAAAGGAAACCCCAGATTGGAAGTTGAAGGGAAGGAGTAGAAATCTAGTAACATGTAGAATTTGTTTTATTGTTTACCAGCAGCATGATCACGTCATGACCTTTAGACGGGCAACTATTGTGAAATAAACTTAAGATTTACTTTATTCAGATATGCAAAGAATAAACAGTCCAAAAATACAGCTGTAGCTCAATTTATAACACTTTGACTACGATCGTGGTCTATTATGGTTTAATGGCAAGAAATTAAGCTTAAACTGCCGAATGGCTTGCTGCAATAGAGATGGCAGTATACTGTATATCAGACTAACATTATCTTGCTTTATCATTTTTGCATTTGTATCATCTTTGTCTTTGTGCTGTTTCTAAAATATGGGTTTCAAAAGGAATATTTGTTTTATTTGCAAAACAAATCTACCCAGGGTACAAATGAAGTAAACTTGAAACTGATCTTAACTGGCAGCACGGTGGCTCAGTGGTTAGCACTGTTGCCTCACTGCGAAAAGGTCCTGCGTTTGATCCCCACCTGAGCTAAGGGCCATGCTGTGTGGAGTTTGCACGTTCTCCCTGTGGGTTAGCGTGGGTTTTCTCCGGGTACTCTGGTGTCCTTCCACAGTCCAAAAACATGCCACATCCTCCTACCAGTGCCCTGACCAATCACTCACAGTTCATCTGGCGTCTGTCTGTGTGTCCTATGTGTGTGTGTGAGCAGGATGTAATATATGTTGGGTGAGAAACTCTGGCACAAATTGGTTGCCGTGGTATCACTCAGACCGGGTGTTGTGTTTGAAAGCTGTCGGTCAATTGTTCATTATGTGATATTAATTGGTAACCTGATTGTGCAAAAACTAAATAATAAAAACTAAAACTAAATAAAATAAATTATTATAATAATTATTATTATATATATCCAAGATGCTAATTTGCTTGTTTTGTTTGATTTCAATAAATTATTTGCAGCAGACAGGAAAAAGTTGTGGAAAGAGGGCATGGTTACACAATGGTAGGGCATCCCAGGTATTCACACCTGTGCCTGCTATTGTATATTGGTCATTGCTCATCATCTTAACTCCTCACCAAGTAAGCTCTCTGTCCTTCCAAACTTGTCTGCTTGGTTTCTTCACATAATCATTTCTAATGTAAGCTAACCGAATCAAAATATGGCTCCAACACGCAGCTCTCTGGAGGCAATACAGAGACAGCCTACCAGGGCATAACATTTTAACTTTTGCTTTACTTAGGTCACAGAGTGAAAACAAGCACGTTGTAATACGTTCTGTTTTAATGAATTAAGTTATGTTGTGTATAATCACATCGGGCTTATTGTCTGAAAAGCTTTTCAGAGTTTGACAAATTGGCAATTTGAGAAGTCCCTAGTTCAGTGTATTGAAAAAATTTGGAAACGAGGACAACGCATCAGGAGGCATAGAAACCTGCAACCACGTGATTTAATGGAAGAAAAAAAATCTTGAACGCGATCAGGCAGCTCTGGGTAGATCACATTTAAATGGTTTTTAGTTGCCATCTAGTGGATGCAAAAGTGAAAGGCTTTTGAATAAAGAATAGCAGCAGCAATAGGCATAACCATTAGTTAGTTAGTTAGTTAGTTAGCTAATTAGATAAAATAAATAAATTAATAAAATCACATTCATGCAAATCACAATTTGATTGGGCAAATAATCTATGAAATAGAGGCAACACATTATACCTAGAAGTTTAACATTTGGTTTAATTAAATTAATGTATAGATAATGAAACGCTCCTTTTACCGCATGATACGTCTCAGTCCTAAACCACCTTGATTTGTGATTCAAATGAATTTAGCAGAAATGTTAATGATTCCAATAACTCTGACTGCTCATTATGAACTTAACTTGATCAAGAGCATTATACGCCTGCCTTTGAACAATCCGATTTAAAGCCTGGCTGGTTGTTCCATAAACATTGAACAGAAAATTACAGTGGTACTTTTTAAGGTGAACCTTGGCTGAGGGGACCACATCGGAAGCCACGTAAGTATATCTGAAGGGAAGGTGGCAGCATTTCCACACTGAGCACCAGGCTATCTCACCAAAACAGACAACATTACCGTAGTGACAAGTCTACTTTTTGAAATCCCATTGTGTAGAGCAGATTAAATGTTTATCAACAGATATATTTAGACCATGTATGGATGAACACAATATTAAGTTTACATCTGCAGTGAGACGTAACAATTGTTCACAGTTTAGAGAACAGTTCACAATTTAATTCATGATATACATTATATTCCGATTGGAACTTGAACAATAGGAAACATCCAGATACAAGTTTATTCATCATTATTGTAGTATCTTGTATCCGTATGGTGGTTAAAATAGCCCTCAGTTACACTAAGAAAGATACTATTACATTATAGAAAAATACATGAGCACTTTATGCAATGACCAATAGATGGAGTAATAACTCCAAATAAATAAAAAATGTAATCTCCGCTGAGACCACTGGTAATAAAATGAAAAGTGAAATTAGCTGGTTTGCCAGACATTACATTGGCTTTATACTACCAACTGTTTATTTATAATATTGTAATCAATAATTACACGTAAAAATCTTTAAAAAATTACTTCTTTCACTGACTATTTACTAAAATGAAATTTGCTTCTAACAGTCTGTCCAGGGATGTGATTAAGTCATTCTTAAATCCAAAAGTCGGCCTAATCTGTGATCAGTAGACATAGCTGTCTGTCTGTTTGACAAACCTATATTGAACCTACCAGCCCACGTGCGCGCGCGCGCGCACACACACACACACACACACACACACACGTACAAACACACGTACACACACGTACACACATGCACACACACGCACACACCATAAAGCTACTCCATGTAAAATAGGCGTACCTGTTTGTTTATTAAGGACCAGCAAACAGTAAGTGCAACTGAGCCTAAATCACCAAAAGGCCTCATCACAAATTAATTGTCTATAAATTCAAGATATGAATACATTACTTTTTTTTCTAGACACAAGTCAGTAAACAATCATACCGAGGCAGGCCCAAAGATGTCATATATATACATAGCATAGGTCTCTACCTTAAATTAACAAGAGCAGCACAAGAAATTAAAAGCCATTTTCTGACTCAGACTCAAATTGGTAATATTAAAGGATTTATTGAGAAACGTTTAAAAAAAAAACTAATTTCAACTTCACAATCATTTTACAAAGTAATGTAGTCAGGCACTGCTATGCAAGTTACCATTTAGCTTTACACAAACTCACATAAACCTGAAGTTCTTACACTAATAAAACACCAATCAGTCACAGGACTGTATACCCATTGAAACCCCCAAAGTGAAACAATAACTTGGTAAAGTTTTTTGGCCTCGGATGAATGGAGCAAGATCAAACAGGAAATTTTATTAGAAATGTTCATTTCTGTTTAGCAATTTAAACTTTTATTTGAGTGTTTGGGAGTTAAAGTCAGTTTAGTTTCTCATGTATGAATACAATTTTTACCAATGGTCCTGCTTTATTCTGTTATAAATCATTATAAATGCAACCTATTGTCTGAGGTTGAATACGTGAGAGGTTGTTTTTCGCCAGCAATAGCATATTTCCAGGCTACTCCATTGCTTGTGTACACCACATTTTGTCAAGTGGATTACAGAGGGCGGATAGCACAATGGAATGCCATACCAACAATTTACACCTCTGCAGCTGGACAGACCTGACATCTCTTACCCTATCTTTCACTGATTATCTAAAGTACTCTTACCCTCAATAACTTGTCATTCGTCTTAAACCAGTTTTGCTACTGTCATTATTGGTAGTTCCTCTGTAAACTCTAGCGTTTCTTTACTACACCTTTCTCTCCTGTTATTTTTCATCAACAATTTGTCCGGCCCATAAATAAAAAAGAGACTCAATCAGACACTAGCATGTGTGGACTACATTTACGGCTGCGTTTGCATTTTGACATTTAAGACAAACATCATACTCATAGAAACACATGAAAAGTTAATCACAGCAAATTGTAATTTTTCTATAATCCTTCAACGTGATACTTATCTGGAAACCTGAACATGGAATCGGTTACCCAAGAAACACAAAATACAGATTCCATTTTATAAATCCAGAATAAATAAAATCAAATGAACTGGGTAAAAAAACTGGACGAAGGCAAAACATTTTTGTAAAATATCGATAATGATTATATAATGAGGCAAAACACAAGATGTTATAAAAAAATCCTGCAATTTAACTGGTTTCAGACTGGAGTATTGGGGTGGTGGAGGTTTCTTGCCTCTTTCTATGTTATTGTGTGTGTGCTCATTTGGAAAATGCAAAGCAAGGCAAAAAGAAAAAGCGTGAACAAAAACCTCATCCCTCTTTCTCAGTTGCCAAGAGGATGTTGTTGTTGCTAAGGAAGGCTTGCGGGTGAATAGAGTGAATGGAATGAGGCAGTGTAAAGGAGAGTGCATCCCTGGTAACCACCACTTCCCCTGCTGGCCAGCCAGACTCTCCAAATCATGTGACAAGGTTGATGCAGCAGCTTCAAGCTGTGGTGACTCAGATGTCTGGCTATATCCCCCACCCCCATGTATGAACACCTACAATATCGGCTACGACCATTCCACTTACTGTATTACGGACAATGAAGTCCTGCTCACACGATTGACCAACATATCACCAAATTATATGTTGACATTCCGCAATGAAGCAGTATTGTGCGATACCATGTACACATTTTAAGGGAAGGCGGACTTTTAAAATGGAATTGATGTCAATAAAAAAGTCGGTGCATCCAAGTAGGAAAGATGTACTAGTCTTGTTAGGCAAAAATATTACTGCAGCAGTAACACAGAAACTTAGTCGTCAGATATAAACATACAGCTGTAATCAAGTGCTGATTTGTCTAATTTACCCGATCCTAAAAGACTATAATTAAGACGACTAATTGTGGTATGTGTTAAACTGAAAATGTACAGCGAGCTGTAGGCCTCCTTCGAATAGAGTTGTCCATGCTTTAAAATAACATGATTAAACGCATGCGCAAATTGTGCTCTAAAAGCGATAGTGGAAGGAGGCCAATATTTAATGGGCACGAATTCGTGTTCTGTAGAAAATGCAGTAGAGAACACTTCCACTGTCTACTGGGGTGAACTACATGCGATCTTGTACGACAAGCAACAGTGGCGAAGGGAAATATACTATAACGGTCTAAACGCCATGTCTTCAGTTTGTCACGTGATCTATTAGTGTCCAATCAGGCTGTTTCCCGTCTAACTGAAAGCTTGCCCTTTGTTCACGGTTTTGCGAACTTTATGAACAAATAGAGATGCAATTCTTGCTAAACATGTTAGAGTTACCGGCGATAAAAATTAACAGCAGGAGAAGCATTTGGGATGAACACATGTATTTTTAAGGAAAGCCACGCGTGCAACTTCCGATAAACATCGGGTCAGGGCTTATTTCATCACATGACTCCCCTCCCCCACTTCGATCCAATGACTGTGTTTGGAAGAAGGCGGACATGTTTGAGGAAAATGTTCTGTTAAAAAAAGTGTCGAGGTGGAAGACGAGAAGATTTTTTCAAGGAAATTCGCCTATGGATTTAAAGATCAAGAATTTTGTTTTGTTTTTAGATTTTTCAGGCTATTGTCGTACTTTGGAAAATGTTTAGCCTGTAACTTTCTAAAGTTTACAACAGCATAGTTTTAAACGTTGAGGTATTTCTTAAATGACATTTAAAATAGAAATTGTTCGGGAGCCATTCTTTATTTTAGTTTCCCATTCAAATGACATTGTAGAGAACAAATAACCTTGGTATGGGGGATGGGCAGTTTGGTTAGGTAACCATCTTGTACTGTCGTTGAAAGTGAGTGTTAACCAAGTTATGGGGCTTTAAACCTTTTCTAACGTTTGATATGTCTGCATTTAAATTTTAGACATAACCTTTCTGAAAAAATATATTAAAACGTAGTTGAGGATATTGTTATGGTGGAAATGTCGAGATAAGACCTAATGACGCTAGCACAGTAATTGGACGATGTTAGTTGAGTAATTTGTAATGCTATTCGATCTTGGTATGGTATTTAATCGTGTAGGGGGGGAAGTTATTGTGGTAAATCGAGGGGTTGAAACTGCTGTGTCATTCAATGGAGGCCTGCGTCGTAGTTCGGCTATTCACCTTCAGATGCAAGTAGTCCCATCAAATTGTATTTACCTATAGGAATCGCGGAGTTTTGAACTCTCATTCTAAAATGAATGTTAGTTTAGTCTGTTACATCGCTTCCATGCACAGCAACGATGTCCTTTCGAGTTAGCTGACGTTTAGGCCTATAATAAGAACGATACCTTGTTTTTTAGAGCAAACCTGGTGATTGAGCAACTATATTTGAGACGAGTTTGACATTTTTGTAATAAGCCTTCTTTTATTTCCTTAGTGAGTGGTTTGTGCCAGGGTTGCATTGGAAGTTCAGTCCCAACATTTTAAAATGGTGGACCAACATTACTGTACAGATGCTGTGGCGTGGCGTAAAGCTACGGGTATGTGTTATATCCGTGTGATACTACTGAACAACCAATGGATTTCCCTCTGTTTACGCTGTGAGCCCGCGTTAGAGCTTCAATGACCAATCCCTTGCCTTGTTTTGCGGACCGTGACGTCATATAATGTGATAAGTATATGGGCGGACTTGAAGTTGTCGTGTATTTAGTTCAATATCCAGTCAAAAGCTATATTTATTAATCATTATATGCGCTGGACCTGTAATTTTCGATAGTCCTTCTTGATAGACAGTACGATCTGTTGAAATAGGTTGGCAAAAACGATAACCGACAAATCTTTGTTTGCAACGGGGTCGTTAAATTGACGGACGCTTATGTAGTCCAATAGAGGCCAGGGGGGCGTAGCCATGGCCAGATATTCTAGCCAATAGAGTCGATGGTTGGTCTATAAATACCGTGTTGTAATCGTGTCGTCGCCATTTCACTGAAGCTACGGGTGACAAGACGCGGTGGCGGGGAGAGGAAGGACGATCAGAATCGGATCCAGTTTCGATCTAGCCATAAACAGAATCCGGATCCATCCTGATGGATATGGCTTTAAACCCGCCCCTTGAAAGGTACCGACCGGTTGAATTGACCCCCATCTAACCGTCGCAGGGACTATTGTTCAATTATCCATATTGGTTTTTTATGATTAAGCGGTGGTTCTCTGCATTTACACAGGGTGGAATTCATAAATGAACAAGACATTATAGAAAAATGGATATTTCATTTGTGTTTACGGAATACGCTTAGCCTTTGCATTCAAACTCCCTGTTGGTGGGCATTCAGTTGTTACAGTTGCCGGGGTGGCTGTAGTACATATTTTATCCAAAATGAGTTCGACCGGCGCCATCTTCCTCAGATCCAGTCGTTCTGTTTATCTTCCTGGCAGGCGGTGCATAATGCCGTCCGGGCATAGCCAGCTAATTTATCCATTGACTGCGAAAGGGTTCGGAACTATGTTCTCCAACCAGTTTAAATTCGTTATCGCATGGTTTGTTGCTGTTAAGTAATGTGGTGTGTATATATAAATATGCATATATACTTTTAACAAACTCATTGCTGACTATAATGCAGAATATAGAAAGCTACGTAAACAGAGTGGCAAACTATATAGTCCTGCAGATAGAAGGAACGATTTGTAACACTACAAGTTATGTAAACGTGTAAAATGTGTTGGGGTCCTTCTGCATGTGCTGTGGCGCACCCACTGGGTTGCAAGGATCATGTGAAGTGGCAAGTCTGTGTTCTAAGTTGGCGGTTATGGTCTCTCCAATGGGGGTTCACGTTGCCTCTGCAGTTTGCCGAAATTACGATGACTTGTAAAGCAATCTAATAATTTATGCAACGTTTGGAATTAAGTGGTGTTTGAGGATGGCGCTAATTAAACTGCAGTCTGAAAGTAAAACTCGAAATACTTAAAATCTGTCTAGTCAGCTGCTTATTTGACTGCTGTCACTTAGCAAGCTGTCTCTTTTCATACATCACAACAGACTGATCAGTACGGACGCTATGCAGTTGAAGGTCTCTTCATACGAGCACAGTGTTAATGTAGACCTAAAAGAGATATGGCATTCTATTTTCTTTCTTTTTTATTTTAACATGTAGTACCATATGCGAGTGATGCATACAACTTTTTTTAAACCTACCTATATAGGTAGACATTTACAACTGTAGTCTGACGTTTTAATGTGATGTATTTTTTTTAATATTTTTCAGATTTTAATAATAAAAGTATATTGATGTCCAATGTGTTTCCAAACTTGTATCCTTATGTAAAAATTGTATGTAATCGAGAGAGTGCCTTAATGGCATTTCCAATAGTTTATAGATATTGAATCTATTAAAACAAACAAGTTACACATTACGGTAATGTTGTTAGATTTGAGACAACAGCCAAGGACTTCTTTCAATGTAGTTATATAGGTATAACTTGCTTGCTCCACCAGTAGTCTCAGTATTGCAGGTTGAGATATCCCACATCATTGTAACCAACATATGTTCTCAAATTGACTAAAGGCACGCACCACAAGACTCTTTTCTGTTGAAATTAGTTATGAGAAATTCCATTCCATAAAGATACCTGCTCAAATTTACAGCATAAATGTTATTACCAAACACTTAACAAGCCACTGCGCTATAAATTCACCGAACCATCTCGAATTACTACGTTTAGATTTTCTATTACTTGTTTGAGCTACACTCCCAGATATGATCTACATTGCCCTCTTAATTTTTACGGAATGTAAAGGAATGACCTCACACACCTTGCTTTTACCCGTGGCATCAACAAGGGATACCTTATGTCAATAGTAAATAGTCTGGGATGGTGTGGAGATCATCGCACAATGTTTTTCCCCAGGAAAAGTAATCGTAACATCTAATAATTGATCTATTTAAAGATGGCACCATTCATTATGTAATACACTTCAGTCAGGTTACGCCAAAGAGTTATCAGCACTGTTAAGTTAACACCAAGATGGTGCTATTCTGACAGGGTCTCTCGAGGTATGTTTCCGTCATTTGCTTGTTTTCAATCCGAATGTTCTGCCCATTTGAGGGCCTGGAGACCTGTTTCAGACCATGTCCTATACAGGAATGTTTAGGCCACAATAAGATATGTATATAGTGTGGCACTTGAATTAGGCCGCTTTACTATTCAATTTGGTGAATACAGCCCTTGTGTTGGTAGGGGGTAGGGCATTGTTGTCATGGTTATATCTTCCTTCCTTGCAAATGGAACTAACTCATTAACTTTGTTGCTGGGGTTACATTAAGGAAACAAGCTGTAACATGCAGCAGGTGTTGTGTTGTCCCTGTACGACTTTGTACTACAACTCCCGTGGGGCCCTGCTTGACGAATGACTGTTTGTAGACAAGTAAAGCATAATATGGCTACAATAAATTTTAGTCAATGCCTTATATTATCAGTGTAAATGAAAATTGGTTCTCAATTGATTTATCTGGTTTAGAAAGGAAACTATCGGATAGCATATCTTTATAACAAGACTTAAGATTTAATTTATTGTCTCTCAGTAATGTGTGTGTATTTGTGCTTGTGTGTACATTAAACAGTGATATCCCAGTTTCAAGGGCTAATTACAAACTTGCCTTCATTCAGGAATCCCAACTAAGACTAGGGTTATTGGGGGCACGGAACCAATACTTGAACTAAGAAGTCATCAAGCTGCTCTGACGTAATTGTACAAAATCATCTGTAGTCAGCCACCATAATGTTAACCTGTTGCCACTGTGTATCAGTTAATGGCTCTTAGGCCACCTGCAAAGAGAGGCCTGAGTTCTGAGGTCTGCCTATACCACTCCTAACCCCATATAAAACTATTTGAAAAAATATTGCAGCAGCTGTTTATGTGAGTGGGAAGTAGTGAGGGTTCATGTTTTAGGCACAATTATCAGGTTCACAGTAATTTCAGGCATCACCAAATTAGTTTTTTT
>JAVQJS010099135.1:0-31617 GCA_036024795.1 Galaxias rostratus
GATAAGGAATCTGCAGGAACGCGTTGCGGCCCCACTGTTATATGAGAAGGACAGCCAGTGTCCCCCGCCCCCCCCCCCCCCACCCATGCACACACACACACGCACGCAGAGAATGCTGACCTTCTAGGGTAGATGGTCTGTTCTCGGAGGGTACATCGTCGTAGATGACCTCTGGGCTGCTGTTGTCCTCTGGGTGAACCGCTCCTTCCAGAGCGCCACAGTCTGCTCCATCTGTGCTCAGCGGCTTTTCCTGACACTCAGAGCGGGCCTGGTCTGAGCTAGGACAGATCTCTGGAATCCACTGCTGGTCTGAATCATACTGGTCCACTGGGATGGATAGGTTATCCTGACTGGGCCTATGGTCTGAGTTGGGTGTACGGTCCAAACTGGTGGCATTTGCTGGGCTGTCCGTCTCCAGCATGATAGGAGATTTCCCTGAAAGACAAATCTGAAATGAGTAATTATCGCTGGCGCCGTTATCCTGGACAACATCCAGCTGGGAGAAGGAATTCTACAAACAACAAGTCTAGTCAAGTGTTACGGATTTGAGCATAACTTTATCATAAAGGTATTGGGACAGAAGACAGAAAGAGAGAGTGTCAAAGTGACAGATAATATTGACAAACACACACACACACACACACACACACACACAAACACACACAGAAACACACACACACGTGTGGATCCGACTACTGTTCATTGTGTCAAATTCTACTGAACTATTGAATGCATTTATCAATGGCAAAAAAGCTCAAGATCAAAATCTATATTAATCCAAAAAGAACATGCTGGACACTGAGAAGGGTGTTAGTCAGTTCACTGCTTTAAGATGAGAACACAGCAGTTCCACGCTGAGGATATACCAAGGTGTCTAGGGAAATGTGCTAACGTCTGCACCAGAGCAACAGTCCTGGAAGTGATCTGTACGTGTGTAACCTCAGGGATCACATTGATCACATGACTCTCCTATGTATGCTCCTTAGCTTCCTATGTACGTTCAATGCGCATCATCACAATCCTATGCACTTATTCATCAGCACTTCTGCATTTTATATACGTATTTAAATATTTTTTGTGTGGATTTTTTGGCTCTGTCCTATGTGGTTGCTGCCTGCCATGTCATGAGAATTTAATTGCTCAGAATTATACTGTGCACTTGACCACTAAAACACTTTGAGCTTTGAACTTTGATGTGAGTGTGTTCGCGTTGGATGGGTTTATGTGTGTTGGATGTGTGTGTTGCGTAAACTGGGTTCAAGGGTTCAAACGTTCCAGAACGACAGAGACGCAATGTTACTTTGACTGGTTTATTCAGCAAGATTTATCTAATAGAATCAAATGGTCATAGCTAAACTCGGACTGTATAAGACTGTAACCAGATCTGGGTATATTAGCTTTTTTGTTCATCCATAATAATAATACAGGATTGCTTAGAAAGAAGAACACAGCGTAAGAGGGAGCTTATTCAGAAGAGGGTGTAGTCTTTAGAGGGCGTGGTCTTTAAGAGGCTACGATACAATTCACAGGGGAGGGGCTTGTTCAAAAGAGGTATGGCCTTCAGGAGGGTTTGGTCTTGAGGGGCTAAGAGACTAGTCACTGGGGAGGGGCTTAATAAAAGCAGCCTATAGGATGTTTAATGGGGAGACTAGTCTTTGGGTAAGTAGCTTCGTCACAGGACGAAGTAGACAATGAGATGTCTAGCAAGGGAAAGAGTTTGGGACCGGGCTTCACCACACAAGAAAGTAGCCTCTAGGATGTCTAACAAGTATAGTATTTAGGGGTAGGGCTTAGTGTACCTTTGTGTAGTCGCAGTGTGAGCTCTGAAACAACACTGAACCACTCCTCTGCCTGGTGCGGTGCCTGAACTGAAGACACACACACCCGTGCACGCGCCCACGCATACACATGCACCCGCACGCACGCACGCACACACGCACACACACAGACACACACACACACACACACACACACACGGCTGAGGGAAACTAGCATTAATTTAGGAGGTTTGTTGAAGACAAATCAGCAGTGGTTCTCCAACATTCTCCAGCACACAGCGATTCCACAAACCCAAAGCCACCGCTTGATCTCAATAGGATTCAGTCATGCAGCAATCTAATTCTGCTCCATAGTGAGTGATTTTCAGTCCCTGTCATTGGAACACCATAACACCATTGATTTGTCTGACGTTGTGTATGGCAGCTTTGGCAGGATAAGGGCATTGATTCCACTCCTTCTCATTCAGGCTTAACTGCTTTACATCTCATCAATTCCATCCACAATTTGACAATTATCTTTATAAATTATTTTGTGATTTGTATGTGATTTAAATCCCATGATGGCATCACCTATTGCAACATGAATTCATCCAGAAACTGTCCAGAGCCCAGCAACTAAAAATCCCAGTGATACTCCATAGCTTCCCACCCAGTGCAGCATTATCACCGGCACCAGAGTTCTAAGTTCTACCTCCCACCACACAATGCAGCGTTTGACCACAGACCTGGAGGGGCTACTATTCGATCTCGCCTTTTAATGACTCTGGCATAGAGACATTCTGCTCCAGACTCAGAGCCCACACCTGGAGAGGGGTGTCGACAAAGACACAGGGGTCATCCCCTGTCAGACAGACACGTGTAGTGTGTGTGTGAGACTTCATGTGTCTGAGTGTATCTTCATGTCTGTGTCGCTGGAAAACTGTATGTGCAGTAAATATGCCACATACATCATCAAGGGGATTCAACATAGTATGACATGGAAATGCAATATAGTAAAAAGAAGGTCAACTAATGATAGCTGGTTTGCTATATTACTCTCAAACATGGAAACATGGAGCTTTGTAGTTATTATGTGTAAACTCAACATCTGTCTCCTGGTTATGCGTCTACTACCAATCATCTATCTCCTGGTCATGTACCACCTGGTTATGTGTCTACCGGTCATCTATCTCCTGGTTATGTGTCTACCAGTCATTTATCTCATGGTTATGTGTCTACTGGTAAGCTATCTCCTTGTTATGTGTCTACCGGTCTTTTACAGTATCTCCTTGTAATGTGTCTACGGGTCATCTAGCTCCTGGTTATGTGTTCACTGGTCACCTATCTTCTGGTAATGTGTCTACTGGTAAGCTATCTCCTGGTGATGGGTCAACTCGTCATTTATCTCCTGGTTGTGTTTACTCATCATCTATCTCCTGGTTATATCATCATCTATCTCCTGGTTATGTCATCATCTAGCTCCTGGTTTTGTCAAAACACCTGAAACTAAAATGAAAGCTCCATAATCTTTCACATATGTGATATAGAAGCAGACATAGTACAAACACAGTGGGAGAGTATGGGCAGTGAGCTGCGTAACGTCACTAACGTTGTCTACCTTTATGAAGTCCGTTTGGCCTCTTGTAGTTCTCCTCCTTTGCAGTTGTTCCGAGTTTAGAGGAGATGGATCTTCTGAAACAAAACAAAAATTTGTGGTTAGAACTAAAGCTACATACAACAAAGATGTAATGGAAATCAACTAAAAAGTTAATTTTTTAAAAGATTTTAACTGTATTAACATTCTATATCTTACTCTTCTGGAGACTCCTGGAGCACAATATCTGTAGAAACACAACTTTCTTTAAGTTGAATCTCTCAAAAGGTTTAGTTAACATGAGTAGGAGTTATATTGTTTTAAAACTATCTTTAATATAAATGATCTATAACTATCATATTAATTGGTATTAAAATAATAAATACATTTGATAATTCATTACATAAAGGGACACAGGCATAGTTAACTTACCTGCATTGTTGGCATTTTCCTGCATAATTTGGCCCTCCTGACTACTAGAGGGAGTGCCATTCATTCTAAGTTTTTCCAGGTCATTTGTATTAATCATGGGCAAACTGTTCTTATTAAGGTTAGATATGGGTGTGGACACTTTTTCTTTGATAGCGGTAGGATCTTCATTGCCGTCATCAAACTCAAACTCTTCCCCCTCTTCATCCTCGCTCCGCTCTTCCTCCAAAGGTGTAGCCCCGTTTGATATTGGCACTGAAAGCATAAACACTCGATTAAAAAACGACAAGTAATGTGAATACATTTCAGGTCCTGATTGTTCTCTGCCTTGAGTGTATTATTTTTGTCATCACTAAGCAATTTATGTTATAACTTTAGGCCATAGGGTTCTTGCTTCAGGACAACCGTTCGGCACACCCAAACATTGTTTTGCCACATTTCTCTTGGTTACAGTAATTAATATTAAACAGCCAAACCCACAACAGACTGTTGTGACTAACAGGTGGTGAAAGGTGGTATAAACTCTTTAAAGCACCAATGCAGACGAAGACGATTAAATCACCAGCATGCTAGGACAGAACCCTGCCTGTACAACGACAGGGCCATTGTGGGAAAAAACTTCAAAAAGGAAAGTCCCAAGACATAGACATCGGCAAACAATAATGGCATCAGGGTCAGTGTTTTTATTTCCAAATTACCTGATCTATTAAGTTTCTACTTAGGAATACTCAAAGCAACGCGGTTTAGGCAGCTGCTTCTACAAAATGAAATAAAACAAGGATTGTAAAATAATACCATTATTTAAGAAAACGTTCCAGTGACAAAAAATATCCAAATCAACTGTTTCAGTGACAAGCTAAGGATACATTTATCTCAAAGGGCTACCTATCCACCAGGTTAAGGTAACAACTCTAAATGCTGGAACATCTACAGTAAGTACATATAATTTCTGTGGGTCTGCCAGTCCACATGTATGTACAATTTCCTATTAGGCAGTCTATTACTGGGGGTCTAAAGTTGACAGATTAGAGTTGACAACTCCGTGGAGGATTACAGGCTAATGTATGTCCCCCTGTGGCATGTCATATGGGAACGGGGCTTAACACTACTGGTTCAGATCAGCACCTAACTAAAGCAGGAAGCAGCTTCATGTTCTTCATGATAGTCCTGTGGTAAATCATTAAACCCAGCAGCACACAACATCCCTTCATGACACCATAAACCACTGCTCCAGCTACACACGGAAACAGTGTCATCTTATTCAATCCTCACTCTAAACTGCTTCAGAGCTTTTTCTATTGAGTGTGTTACACATTCTGCAACAAACACTTACTGCCTTAACACCCCCACAATACCACATCACACAACACACACAAACTGGTTCCTACGTGAAAGATGGGAGAGTTAAACATGTCCCCCTAACCCATCTCTGTACCAAGTCCTCCCATACAGAGACTTAACCACAGGACTCGTGTGAAGTGTTCCCTGAGCGTTTAGCCCCCGCAGCAACATGGTTATGGGCAGGGTTGGAGTTAGCCATATGGACAGTAAGGATGCCCCCCCCCAACACAGGAAATTCATACACATTAGTCCATCTAAGGAGATTTAAAACACTTTGTCTTCAATGACAGCAGTTACACAGTCTCTCTGTTTGTGCATAACATGAGGTGCACCTGCCGGGTGGGATTCCTTACAGATAAAATATCAGGACGTGAGGAGACACATGGGAGAGCAAAGGCTTTTCCGGTTTTATGGTGACTAAACTGACTTTTCCTTTAAAGGCTGGACCATTCAGTGTCAAGACAAAGTAAAACAATGGCACTATAGTAAGAATTATATGTAAACTGTTCAAGTGTTAGAGATCAAAATTTTATACTGAAATAAAAACATTCGGCACACTCAATTTTTCTAGCACAATAAATGTACAATGATTTGATAATCATTCATTAATACAGCCGGTTTAATATGATAGGTAATCTATCAAAGACCAAAACGGCATTACAGATACTCACCTTGGGCAAGCAGGAGGAGCGGATGTCCTGAGGACATATTTGATTTTTAGCATTGGTCACATCAGCTTTTCTGTCAAGACAAATCCACTTCAAAGCATTAATTCAATAATATTAATAATTCAAGTGCTATCTCATATGATAACTCAAACCAGAAACACATGCATACACATGCTACAATATCAAAATAAACTCTGGAGTTCAACATTTTAGAATATTGCAAGTAACAATTAAAACAGAACGTGAAAAAAATATTGAAACATTTAAACATTTTTCAGTTGCATTTCAATATGACTAAGCTCTAAGCAGGAAATCATTGCTGTAAACAATTGCTGAAGTTCTTGTCAATTCATGCCACAATGAGTAACATGGAATACCTTGAAACGTGTACTGAAGACTGACGCACACACACTTAATCTGTTCTTTCTCACACACACACACGCACACGCACAAACACACACACACACACACACACACACACACACACACACACACACACACACACACACACACACACACACACCAGGTAAACAGATGCTTTGCCACACCAAGTGCCTGTCAAATTCCTGTGACATGTGAGGCAGATTCAGACATGTCAATTTCCAGCGACTGTGATAGTCTGAGCTCAGACGCTGGATGTCTGTCCTTTCCCATATCAATGGAGCTCATTGCTACTTGGTCTTGGAAGTGAGGAACTATGACAACAAAGACAAACTACTCGTGATTTCAGTTTGAAATAAAACATTTGAGGCATTTGATGTAAAGAATACACACTGGATATGCTTCACCTGTTGACATTAGGTTTTCAGGTGTTCCTTCTTGAATATAATCACACAGACCATACACACAAATAAACAAAAAATATTTTAATAGACTAACTGGCTTTTAAGACCTACAGGGATTGTTAGGATAGTACTTTTCTTTTCACACTGCTTAAGAATTTATTATAAATAGATCAAATAAAATCCAAATCATTTTTAATCTGTGGTGTCAGAGCGCAAGCTGTAAACTTGAGTAACGAGTTGAGCTTCATGAAACTCTGTCCTTCGTTAGCTCAACAACAGCCTGCATCATCTGGTTTCATATTAAAAAAAAAACTTCCCTCCCTCCCCATTGAGCTATGCTCAGATCAAGCTGGTCGGTCAATTGCCATGAATAATTCACTAGAACTCTAGGAGAAAAGGGCACCGTCCGTAGATGGTGTGGGCTTGTCCAGTGAATGGACAATAGCAGGGATGGAGAAAGAGAGAGAGAGACAGCTACTGTAATCTATGATGAGAGAACAGCACTGGAATTGTTTTGAACCAAGGGAAGCCCTATCTAAGCTAGGGGCTGTTCTCCCACTCAGACCACACTGTTGACAAAAAAAGTAGAGTCAAAAACAACGACACCATCTTATACTGTATGAAGCAACGAATCTCAAACACATCAAGTTAAAATGTTCAGTATGCTCCATAAACAAAACCAAACCTGTCTGAGCTATTAAGAATGGCTGAAAAATTTTAAACTAAGATTTTGTCTTGACTAGCCAGGTGGTTTACACAACGCTAATTTGCTGACAACATACTACTGTGCTAGTTAACTGTAATTTACAAGCCTGGTTTACAAGCCTACCCGATGAGGTCATGCATCACGTTGTTTACAAAGTGTACATTTTGTCTTATGCTTCATGTTATTTCAACTAGATATTAAAATAATTTGAAATATGTATAATTGTGTAATTGTTTTACATTACATCTCAGTCATTTGTTTAACAACGTCATCCTAGCCTAGCCTCAACGGTCTTAAGAATAATCATCACCATGGAGATTGTCGAGTAGAGAGTATAAATAGCACAAGATTTTGCTTGGCCTGGGCTAAATGAAGAGAATGTTGACTTGACCCAACACACTAGAGTCCCCAAAGCAGTCACCTACTCTTTTCAAATACAAAGCTAAATACAAACACAATAAACAATGGGTTAAGATGTTAACTTTTAGAACATATAAAGTTAAATATAAAGCTTAAAATATTCTGCATTACCCAGAGAGAAAATGTCATTAACTTTTTGGTGTGATTGTCTGTTTGCATAATGTTTTGATATGTCTATGTAAACATTTAAAACTTTACTTAAAAATATTTATCAGTAAGATAATTGGCTCGTAAATATACACACAGACAGTCTAAATGTCAACAACAGCTATGTATACCACATGACAACATGCACCCATGAAGAACTACTGCTACCTATTTCAGCTGGTACACAACTATTTTGTCCCACAACACTATTTAGATAAACACCGGTATATCGCACGCACGCACGCACGCACACACACACACACACACACACACACACACACACACACACACACACACACACAAACACACACAAATGCTGAATGTATAGCTTGTCTACCTGGACATGCATGTGTATTAAAAACTGTCGTCTCCTGCTCTATAATGTATTTCCCTTCCATTTAATTCCACAAATCGTTTTGGATTTGCAGGCACATACCTTTGTAAGGAAGATACTGCAATAGGCCTGATGGATGAACAGTGCATCCTCCACTTAAATTGTGGAGTTCATCCCAAACCAAGAGGATTATTCACAGTTAAATTCTCCCAACCTAGTTTACGGGCTAACTACATTATCTGTCTATATGTCTCATCCTCTATCATCCCCAGAACCTCTGAGAAGCGCTCGATTGAGTGTCGATTGAAACTGATTAAGCAGTCACCCCACCTTTTTACAGAGAGGCCCTCGGTTTAGTAATATCACAGCTGCTAGATCCAGGGAAATAGAAGCACACAGCACAGACAATAGATTCTTACCTTCAGATCCTGTTACTATGGCCAACCGGCTGTCAAACACACACCTTGCTTTAACTCCTCGGTCCAATAGGCTTCCCCTCAGTAAGTGTTAGCAACATAGCCTGCTTGCAGAGGCTGCACCCATCTATGCTCCCTCCCTCCCTGTAAAAGCCCTTCACTGGACGCAGACAGGATGAGCCGGTGTCCTGCTGCTTTGCCTTGTCTATTCCTAAAACTTACAAAAATAGAATTAGATCTCTGGACGGATACACTAGTCCGTTACTTTGACTCCAGATATGAGAAAACTCTTGTCTAAGGTAAAAGAAAAAAATCGTGGTCTCTCCTCCCTCGCTTCCTTGTTCCCTCCCACTGCAGTGCGCGATCCGGGGCACCGTCAGTTTACCCCAAGGCAAAACGAAGCTCAACGACACCAGCCAATAACAGTGCACATGGCTTGGGTGTCGACCAATTGGAGCAGAGTTTGTCTCATGGACCCCTTTCTTAAAAAGGGTGGGCTGAGCTGGGATAATTCAAATAGAGAAACGGGCATGGAGTGGGATAATGCCCGTTTATGTAATTGGATATTTTGGAAGACAACATCTAAAAATTCATTATATTTGCTCTTCCAGAAAATGAGTCGGATTTATTAAGTTTTCTTCTAACAGTATAACAGACAAAATTACTAATACAGGTAGGGCCTTTAGGTTATTTTGTAACAGCGTGTCTTACTTACAAGCCGGCTTTGACAATAAAGAATGAAAACATGGGAAAAGCAATAGAGGAAAATTATTGTATTGCATACACAGTTCATTCGAGTTTCGACAAAAGGTTGTCACTGTGGTGATAAATAACAACCTCATTGTATTTGTCTATTTATAAAATGAACATGCATGGCAGAAACTCAACTATCAGAAACTAGTCCTTGATGCATGAATCAGAACTACTCGTTGTTAGCCAGGAATAAAGATGATTTCCTTTGAGATTTTTTTCAGTTGGCCACCGGCCAGCTTGCAGAGCATTTAGGGATGCTGCAGCCTAAACTCCTAAGCACAGGAGGGCGACAATGACTTGTCTAAGTTCAGGTGGGGATAGGGGGTGGGCATACACACATCTGTCCCATGTGATATTATAGTTATTAGTTCATCACAGCTAAATACCAAAGGTGACCTGATTATATATAAAATAACGGGGATTTATCGTGAACACCAGACCAGATGCATAGAGAAGTCCAGTGCTTCAAGAGGATACGAGAAAAAAATTGCTGCTATAATAGGTAAGCTTTTATTTGTTTCTGAACTTCAACTACACATAAGAAACTCAACTTGATTTGACATCATACCACAACATAGGCCTACTTTTTTGCACAAGTTTATCGAGTTCAGTGTCTTATAGCGCTATTTGCATATTATATATGGGGCATGGCAGTAGTCTTTCCTGAATCGTAAATTAATGAGGCACGTGGTGTGATGGAGGAGACTGCAGATTCTTTTGTTCAAAATCAATCAAAAACGAGGAAGACGGACAAGCACGCAAGAGCTGCTGAATCAGGAAATCAGTGAGATAATTTTTTTGGGGAAAGCTAGCGAATTTAAGGGACCAAAACGTCTTTACTAAAGTAACGTTTCTCAATTAGCTCCTTAAAATCCGTAACATTATATATTCTGAGCTATTTTTTTGAAAAAAAAATCTAATTTGTATCAGTATTTTAATGTGTTTGTGTCTTTGTCCTAAACCAACAAGAGCCTAGCTATTTGTCTATTTTTGTTAGCTCGCCGTAAGACGCCGATATACATTTGAATCTTCCCAAAATCGCTCTCTATAAAATTAACAAAACTTTTTGATGTGATTAAATAACTTGTGTTTGAATAGCTTTCATACATTTGCAAATGTTTGCAAGATGCACATCAACTACGTGACATAAAACAGCAGCTAGCTAGTAGCGTCAGGTTGCAGTCACGGTTCGGCTACGATGCCTAGCTATTTAACAACTCGTAAGTTAATTTATGGTAACCTGCGTCGTCAGCTAAATTTTATTTAAAGCCAACCATCAATTTTGTGATTAGACAGGCAAACCCTATTACTGCTATTTACTAGAATGCAATTCAATGAATGACGACGCCATCCAGTTCGCTGCATATTAGTAGCTAGTTTGCTAGCTAGCGGTCGCATCTAAACTAGATTCTGGTGCAGCTGTTCTTTGTCTTTGTGCGCACCATGTAGCTTGCTAACAGGCGTTTAACGTTAACCAACAATAATCAACCAAAAATCTGACCAGAGTTCAATCAATAAATACTTTTCTATAAAGTTAAATTGCTAAAAGGTTCGTGTCAGATGGAAAGAGAATGGTAAAAGTTAAGTTTTTTTTTTAGGGAAACTTTAGATTGAACTTGCCAAGAAAATTAGATGCTATTGACGCGTTAGCGCCCCCTGGCGATTCTATATTGCACACCAGAACAGTAAATCAACTTGAATTCTGGCAAAATAATATAATACATATTTTACTTTATTTTTGATTAGATATCCTTATCAAAGATGCCACGCAAGAAGGTGACGGAAGTTTCAGGAAATGGTGGAACAAAGAGGAAGAGAGCCGGTGGGAAAAAAAAGGACGAGTTCAGCAGTGATGATGAGTTTGATGATTTTGAACAGGAGAACAACAAAAAACCTGGCAAACTAGCCTCCAAGTCTGGCCTCCAGCCTGTCAGTGTGTCTGACGACGTAAAGGAAAAAATTGTAAGTGTCCTCACATTGAATGATTTTAAAACGTAACCCCTATTCTCGTCTTTACCATTTTAAACTGCAAGTCCACTCAACTCTAAAATAAAGTGTGTGCTTATACGTTTACTAGATGTTTGTATTCTTAAATTACTGCTTGTTGTAATTTTCTTTTAGAAACTGGAATGCCCTAAGGTCAAGGGTCAGCTGCTTGTGTTTGGAGCCACTAATTGGGATTTAATTGGAAGAAAAGAAGTGCCAAAATCACAAGGTATGACCTTTGACGAATGTGACTCGTCTAGGGAAACTTCTCACCATACACAGTATAAACATATCGTTTTGGTTGAGGGTCTTCATATATTTTGTCCCTGAATTGGGATATGATTGACTTGGGACATAAGGAGTGGCCGGCCTGGGGGCATGGCTAATTGTTTTCTTCCATAGCCTTTGTTGTGGTTGGGTCTGGTGGGGAGGTGGGTGGAGCAGATGGCAGGACTGCTGTGGACAAAAACAACCTTTTAGTATGGTTTGAAAGCAGTGCATGTACTTGGATACCACCAGTTATGTCTTAGGAATAAGATTTCCTTTTAATGCAGGCATATTTCTAAAGCTATCTGTTGTACTTTCACACATCCCCTTGTTAAAGGCCTCAGACCTGGACTCCTTGCATCATAAAATCCAATGCAAACTGATTACAGAATTATACTTAATGGAATGTGCTTCAGTAAGTAGACTGGCTTTGGTAATAACATTCAACCTACTTTGCTGTGTGTCAGCGGCATTCCGGAACCTGGGCCAGAACCTGTGGGGTCCTCATCGATACGGCTGTCTGAACGACATCCAGGTCAGCTGCGTGGTGTCCGGGCCCTGCGCCGCACACAGCCTGCTCATCACCACAGAGGGCAAGCTCTGGAGCTGGGGTGAGAACATTGAAACAATTTTTGTCCTTTCTCTAAAACAAAGCACAATCACCATATGATTGTTGTGTGTGTGTGTTTGTGTCTGGCAGGTCGTAATGAGAAGGGCCAGCTGGGCCACGGGGACACCAAGCGCCTGGAGGCCCCTAAGCTGATTGACGCCCTGGCAGACGACGTTGTGGTGGCTGCGTCTTGCGGGCGGAACCACACCCTGGCCCTGACCGGTAACAGTCCATCACCTTACTCTCCGACTTGCTGACTGGACTCATTTCCATTGCAGGCCCCGGACAGGGTTACGTCTCCTGGCTGCTCTTTATTTATCTGAAACACAACTGTTATGAATCCAGCCCACTTCTTGTTTCCCTCAGAAATTACGTTGTGAAAGGGGATTGTTGAACATTCCAATTCTTACCTCACTCATTTACCTAGCTAGGTGCAGCCCTTGGAACAAGGCTACTCTAGCCTTATTAGAACACACGTTAAGTCTTAGACACTTAACACCTGTGTGTGTGTGTGTGTTTCACAGAGAGTGGCACTGTGTACTCTTTTGGGGAGAACAAACTGGGCCAGCTGGGCCAGGGAAACCAGACAGATGCTGTCCTCACTCCGGCTCCGGTACGCTGCTCACACTACATTCCCTATAACTAATTGAGTTTATTTAGCGCTTCAGTGAACCCAACACTTCACAATTAGTATTATTTTCAGGTGTAATTTGTGACTTTTTAGGAAGCTCCTAAAAAGCACTTTCATACTAACAGATCTAACATGATTTAACATGTCAGAGTGAAACAGTGAGGAATGAACGGGGTTATTCTGTATTTTGCTACAACCTACTAAAACAAATGACCCATTTCCCTGCTTGCTTTGTTGTGATGGTGTTCCCTGCAGATCCAGTACAATGGTCAGCCGCTGGTCAAGG
This sequence comes from Galaxias rostratus, assembly GCA_036024795.1. Taxonomy (NCBI): domain Eukaryota; kingdom Metazoa; phylum Chordata; class Actinopteri; order Galaxiiformes; family Galaxiidae; genus Galaxias; species Galaxias rostratus. Next base: position 13,131 of record JAVQJS010099135.1, read on the forward strand.
TGGCGTGTGGAGCCGAGTTCAGCATGGTGGTGGACTGCAAAGGCAACGTGTATTCCTTTGGCTGTCCAGAGTACGGCCAGCTAGGTCTGCTTTGTCAATAGAGGGAACTGAACAAACCCCACCTTTTTACCTACCTGTTAAACCAACAGTTTGGTATGCTCTCTGACCTCAACACCCCTTCTGCCCTATTTCTGTGTCTTTCGCCTTCTGTTTGTGGCCTTTATGACCCGTACAGGTCATAACTCTGACGGGAAGTTCATTGCCCGTGCCCAGCGTATTGAGTTTGACTGCGAGGTCATCCCGCGCCGCGTGGCCATCTTCATAGAGAAGTCAAAGGACGGCCAAATCACGCCAGTCTCCAACGTGGTGGTCCGGGACGTGGCATGTGGAGGGAATCACACGGTACACACACACACACACCCTCTCTGCTCTGTTAAGAGAGTACACAAACACTTTTTTTTCACAAACACGCAGATATTTTAGGTGTTCAATGTATTTTTATGTTTATTTATTTAAATAATTTTACATACATGATGTTCAGCTGGTGCTGGACTCCCAGAAGCGTGTGTTCTCCTGGGGCTTCGGAGGCTATGGTCGTTTGGGCCACACAGAGCAGAAGGATGAGATGGTGCCCAGACTAGTGAAGCTCTTTGACTTCCCGGGGCGCGGGGCTGCTCAGATCTTCACCGGTTACCAGTGCTCCTTTGCCCTTAGTGAGATGGGTAAGGAATTATTTTATGTTTTTATGACTCAATAAATACTTTTTGAAAATTGCCCTACTATATAGGCTAGGTAAAGAGGGATACATTTTGAATGTACTTACTGGATTACAGTCCAAATAATCAAAATGGCTGTGCTAGTATTTTACCCTTTTTCAGTCGTATTATGAGACCTTGACCGTGTCTGAAGTGATGTCATCACATTGCTTGTAGGAGACGCTAGTTTATAATTTAGAGCTAAAGTTGATACCTGTCTCGCCTTTTACATTTTAGATTGCTGATCAGTCTGTTGACAGTAGATGTTTTTACAGTTCTAACCTACCTCCAGTGACTAAACAAACTGAGTTTGAACAGTACCTCTTCTTTAGTGTGCTTATTGGATAAGGAGTAATCAGTCTGCCAGCTTGTGTTATAGGGTGACAATTAAATCTTTGAAGCTCATGTGTAATGTTAACTTCAAGAGTTGGTAAACTTTACCTCAAGCGTGTTAAAATTTCACATACAAAATTTAACGAGTGCATTGCCACCACAGTGATGCCTTTCTGAGTTAACTCAGAATTCTGAGTGACTATGCTTGACATTTATACCGTTTTTCTGGCTAAATTTGGCGGGCTGCTCAAATCCAATTTGAGCACATTCAGTGATACAAATGTATGGAACAGCCTTTAGTATTTAAAAACCCAATTAAATGTTACCACGCAGCTGACATTTTCTTTCCTTCTAATTTGAAAACAAACGTGGTGCGGCTACATTTAGACCACGCACGTTAATGAGCGACAAAAACATCAGCTACTGCCATTGGGAATGCCATCTTATTTGCCAATAGGCCATTGTCCGGCAACAAGGTCTACTTCGGCTGATACAGATGTACAGGCAATACATCGGTGCATCCCTAGTGATAAGGGGAGGTTGTGCAGCAAAGCAGGCATAAACATTCTGCAGAGTCTGCAGCCCTCTATAGGGTAAGGGTCAGAACTCAAGGAGTCCCAAGACACATGGAGCCAATTGACAGATAATGTAGAGACACAGAAGGGTGAGATCCTCTGTGTGAACAGACTGTGGTTGTTGATATAATCTTACTCTTAGCATAACTAATAGGATCACCGACAAACAATAATTGTGCAAGTCATAATATGGATATATATGATTGGGTGAAGTGTTTCTACAAAACGCTTTGTATGATCTGTTGATACAAAAAGGACATCTTTGACCTTACTACCTGTCTGATGTATGCTGCTAGTCTAATTGGCGCTCTCCTTTCGTTTGCAGGAGGGCTGTTTTTCTGGGGGGTCACAAACACTTCCCGGGAGTCCACCATGTACCCCAAATCTGTGCAGGATCTGTGTGGGTGGAAGGTCCGGAGTCTGGCCTGTGGGTGAGTGCAGCCTCTCCAGCCTGTCCGTGTGTGGGTAGGAGCAGTGGTGAGTGTTGCCTGTCTGAAAGATAACCTCCGGTCTTGTCGTGCTCCCATAGGAAGAGCAGCATACTCGTGGCTGCTGATGAGAGCACAATCAGCTGGGGGCCATCTCCAACCTGTGGGGAGTTGGTATGTTCAACCAGCCTTATCTACACATGTTGGTGTTTTTTGTTCTTTTGCCAGAGAGATCTTTGTGTTAAGGATATAGAATATTTATTTTTCTTTACAGTTGAATTTAGACGTTCTTGGTATGATTCTGACTGTTGGGTAAATATGTGAGTGGCGGTTTCTTGCTTAATGCAGGGCTATGGTGACAACAAGCCTAAGTCCTCCACTACAGCACAGGAGGTCAAGACCCTGGAGGGTGTATATGTTGAACAGGTGGGACTGAACTTGGGAAAAACTCGGAATTTGGCCTTTCAGGCTTGTTATGTAGTTTGAAACCATGTTGATTTTGGTGTGTGTGTTTTCAGGTGGTGATGGGTTACTCTCACTCATTGGTCATCGCCAGGCAGGACAGCCAACAAGAGCAGGACAAACTTAAGAAGCTGCCAGAGTACAACCCCCGTACTCTCTGATAGGTCACCACAGCCCACAACCTCTCTTGATTGGCCATCACAGCTCTCAACCTCTCACCTTTTTTACCATTTCACTCGAGGAGGGGGCTGGTGAGGCCAATCCAGGACTGGCCTGCCAGCCAGGTTACCTTTGTAAGCGACGTAGGTAAGGGTAAGCGACGTGCTCTCAGGATCTGGGTATGCTATGTGCCCTGGGGGGAGGTGGGGTTGGGAGGTTGTTGAGCAATTGGGAGAGGGGAAGGGGAGGTTACACCAATTTGGGCACCGGAAACAGAAGGGAGGGGTAGGAGAGAGATAAAAAGTGCTGCACCCTGAGACATGACAGTTATTCAGGACCGACTCTAGCTGTCATGCTCTCCCAATGCCACCCTCCCCCCTTTCTGGGGCCCTAAGGGACACTGACCACAGGCCCCCTCTTAGCACTTACTGCTCTTTGGGGTGGTGCTTCCCTATACCTCACCCTTCTACATGACCCCCATTGTTTCCCTCTTTAAGTTCAAGCCATTTTTGATTAATCCATGATCTCTTCCACACTTTTACAAGGTGCTACATTAAGGATTCTTAATAGACCAACACTCCATGTCTGTGCCTTTTTCCAATAGTTTTTTCCTTTCAAGATAATGGCGTCAATGTATTTAGGTTTTTCGTTTCCCAAAGACCAATTGTTAGTTTTGCTCTGTGACAGTATTACTGTGTATGCCAGCCATGTTCGTACTGTCAAGAAAACAATCAGAAATGGAGACTTGTAAGGTCCCCTAAGAATGGCCTCTGCAGTTGACTTCTGTTACATTCCATGTTTTTTATTTCCTGTTTATGTTCGCGGTGTCCAGATGCACAGCTTAATCTTTCGGTTTTAAGACCATTACTGTCAGCTAGTCTCCTCCGCTGAGTGAAGAGGGTTATTAATTTGCCATCACTGCAGTTTCAGAGATAAGACTAGTAGAATATAATGCACTGTTTCTGTGCAAACGGCTAAATGTTCAACAGGGTCTGCAAGACAAGATGAAATCTTGTGTTAACTGTTTCTCAAGTTTTTTAGCATAATGCAATGATTTGTATTGTTATGGTGGTATGTTTCTGGGGTAAAAAGCCCACAATTAAATGTGTTCTGTTTTTAATTGGAATGGTAAATAAAGTTGTCATTTGGTGATTGTTCTCCGGGTCCATTTTCAGGGTTGTGAACTGCTTTTGACCAAGAACGAGTATGACCGACTCATGCAGTTTAGTTTATTTGTCAGAACATGTCCTTACATCGCTTAAAAATCAGGAACATTTGTGTGAAGTGGTTGATGGCTTTTCTTAGTTAACGCAACCTCTAGGTATGTTTACATTTCAGGTCTTTGGTAAGTCATCTGAATTGTCAGCTTAGTTACAATTTTCTGTAGTGCTGTTACATTATTTTGTAATGAGCCTGAGCTATTTATAAAAACTGAATTGACCTAAGTTTAATGGAGGCTCTTGTGGAAAATGAATGCTTAATGTGGCCCTTAAAATATGGCAGAAAACAGGCACAAGCTGGCTACACCTGTCAATTTGTTTGTTGCATTTAGAATAGTTGACTTCTGTAGTTAGTCATTAATTTTGTCACAGGTAAACAGTTGGTACAACTTTAAATTCCGTTTCATTAAAGGACCACTAAAAGTAGCCTGGACCCCCTAACTGAAAGTGAATATAAAGAGCAGGTATCAGGTCTGATGCAATACCCATTTACATATGACCATTCACAAGAACAAAGCGATTTCAGAGTATGTGGGATAGGTTTTGAGTGACAGAAGTTACTGACTCCTGATTTTTAAAACCCATTAACTGGACAAAGTAAATGGCAAATCTCCCAGATGATTAATGTATTTAAAATGCGTTTGATTTGACAAATAAAATACACTTTTTAACACTAAGAATTTATTAAATGTACAAAATCAAGCCGATTTGCAGTTTAATCTTCGTCCTCTTCCTCCTCCTCATCCTGGTTTATCTGGAAGTACCGGAGCTCATAGCTCTCCTTGGTGTTAGCAACGACACGCAGCCAGTCTCTCAGGTTGTTTTTCTTCAGGTACTTCTTGGTCAGGTATTTCAGATATCTGCATTAAATAAAATAGAATGCTGTAAGGTTCCACATCATTTAAACCCTTACCTGGATCCTTCTGCATTAACTACATACAACACTGTTTTTAGACTGGACAAACAATTATGGCAAATGTAACAGTAAAAATACATTATCGCTAATAGAGATGGGCTATGGCAAGTAAGGAAATCGGCTGGTCGTACTGCAAAATGCAAGGGACCTTTGTGGGAGAGATTTTCAAATTAACTTGTCTGCTAGTGCAGCACTCTTGTCAAACGACACCCGAGTAACATACAATTTGGATGAGTGGGACAAGTGACAGTTACTCTAGTGAATGTGGCTCTCTCCGCACAACCTTTATACTACTTGAAAATTACATATTTTAAATGCCCCCTCAGTTGTTAACCATTAAGAAATGCCCACACCAAAAAAAGACGACATCATGTACTACATACAGACTAAATAAAACCAACAATGTATGCATTTAGAACAAATACAGCACAGGAGTCACACAGCAGAGCACTCTTTACAAGCGACCCGTAGTTGATCCTTGTGACTGAGCATAACTATCGTGTTTGAACGAACGTACCTTTTGGAAAAGGGGACTTCAGAGGCCACAGTGATTTTGCTCTTGTTCCTCTCAATGGACACAACACCTCCACCCAGGTTCCCCGCTTTGCCGTTCACCTTGATCCGCTCCTGCAGAAACTGCTCCTGTGAGCACACAACATAAACAACCTCCTCAGAACCAGCCGTCTTTAGCCCATCTCCAAAAAAACACAGTAAGTAGATCAGTGATGGCACTGGACCACAAACTTCCAAGTATTATGGAGGTAGATGGACACACGGACGACAAACACCGGAACAGTGGTCATATAGTAAAGGAATAACATGCAAAATTACTCTAACCCCATGAGAAAGGTGATCGGGTAGGGCAGTCCTATCATTACTTTGTTATACATGGCTGAAATTATCCGGATGTCCTGAATATGAGTCTAACTTGAGTTTTCAGTGAACAGATCTACATATGAACCCTGCTGTCATAATATTTTATTTCGGAAAACAACCCTGTCTGTTTGTAAAGATGATAAGCAACAATGTCAGACAAATCGTCCAAATCCATATAGCCTACTTACGAAGTTGGAAGCATCCATGATTCCATCTTCGACCGGATGTGTGCAGTCTAAAGTGAACTTAAGGACCTGCTTCTTCTTCTTTCCTCCCTTACTGGTGCCTTTGGTCAGCTTCTTCTGCATGGGGGAGAACATTTATCTAATAAAGGCTTCGGTAATTAAAGTTCAGTGTTGTAATCATAGTTGACAACATAAAAATCTTATCTGGTAAACACCACTACTGGCTTCTGACTTCAAACAGCGGATAATAATGCTGAAGGTACAACGTGGTGGTGGGAGACACCACAGCTAACGTTGGCAAAACCGGGGAACAATTCAGGCCTTTACCGACCAATATGAAACTATGTTAGCTATGTGCACAAGGCAATAGATATACATCATCTAAAACCGATTGAACACAGACCAATTTTTGACGTTTAGGTCACATTATTTTCGGTTGTTTCATACACAGACGTTAACAGCATTTTGAACCATTATTGACACGCGATTTAACTCACCAGCGGCGCCATTGCAAAGAAGTTAGCAGAAAGGAAGAACACTATGCGCGCGTGCGCTTCATTTAGACCGAAAAATCAAATACCGAGACAGTCGATTAAACAACTACATCACCTATCCTTATTCCTTTTTATATGTGTACTATTCCCTCGTTTATACTAACATAAACTAACTTTAACGACTGTTTGGATCGTAGAGTCAACCTGATTTTTTGTGCTAATCACTGACAATTAAGATTACCAGTCCTTTATAATGTTTTAGGAACACTGATCAGGTGTGATTTCATGTAATGACACCAGTAAAATAAACAGGGGATGTTGCAAGGATTTTATGCTAAACTGCTTATCTGCTGTGTGTGCGTTCGTGTGCGTGCGTGCGTGCGCGTGTAATGTATCTCTCTCTCTCTCTCTCTCTCTCTCTCACACACACACACACACACACACACACACACACACACACACACACACACACACACAAACCAATAGCAGGGTGGCCTGGAAGGTTTGACGTCATGGTACCCCTTTGGAGTCTAGCACTCAGAGACCCTCTCTACATGTCTGTCATTCCTGCATGGCAACATAACAGACAGGCTGACAGAACTGGAGCAGTCACTACAAGGTAAACCAGCCTAGCTCCATTGTTCGTATGCTTCATATTAACTTCCTGTTGTTCTGCAAAGGATGTTATGTAGCAAGTGGTCAAGTGTGGGTTTTTGTTGGGAGAAAAAAAAATCTTCAAAATTGACCAGTTTTATTGTATGTACCTATGGTCTACATGCACAGTCTGTGTAAATGTTCACGGTTAATCAACTTTTGAATACGCACACAAGTCGTTTATTTCATACCTCATGTCGCTCAGGCTTCCTAGCCATTTTTAATGACCAAGTCAATTACTTTCCATGCTCTTGTTTACATCCCCAGATGTCAGGGGGCATCTTCTGTCCTTTGGAGAATGTGTGCAACCCGGAGAACGCTAACTGCCACCCTTTGGTGTGCCTCCTGTGCCATGAGCAGTACGAGCACCCTTGTCTCCTGGACTGCTACCACACCTTCTGTGCCAGCTGTCTGCGAGGCAGGGCAGTGGAGGGACGTCTAGTCTGTCCTCTCTGTGGGTAAGACTGACCAGGACAAAAGCACAGCCATTATGACATGGGTCAGAATTCAGCTGGGTGTGATGTATCACGTTGATGTGCTGCTAATCTTTTTAAGGTGATCTGGACATATGTTTTTTACACTTTGAATGACTTTGCATGTAAATTGTTTGCAAAACTCGCATAGAATATGCCGGGGGTAAAAGACCACCATCTAACAGATCTAACTGTCAAACTTTCATCAAATTTCCCAACTATATAAGTGGACCACAAGAATAATTTATAATTTATTTTGTTTAAAATATAAATACCATTTAACTTCAGTGTCATTTGTAACACCAGTGGATTCCTGTATGTGTACATATCCACCAGTTAGTTACGATGTTGAGTTTTCACACCTCAGTGAAATGTTTTGTCAAAAACATGATTTTATTTTTTTGAACTATTAAAAATTTCGGATCAGATATTTTTTGTTTTGTGTGTTAGTGAGATGTGCCCAGTATCGTACACATTTTTATACTTATTTCACCAACTGAAGTAGGAATGAAATCACTGTACTAAAGCTGTAGCCATTTCTATTTTGATTTCAAACATCCAGTGTTCATAGCCTTTTTGTTTTTCTATTACCTGACTCACACAAAGACAGTTATGTAACTGCTGGCATGTATTCTGAAGAACACTTAGAGCAATTGGTGTGTTGCTATTTATGTACCCAATATCAATCGAGAGAATTCACAGTGATGCTATTTGTGTTCCTGACACCATGAAGGCTGGATAGCTACAAGGTAATGTGATAGGAGAGAGACTATGGAACAATGGATGAACAGCTGCAACACAACAGCTGTTACAGACTAACCAGATCAAGATATACCTTTAATATGGTAAAACTGAATAATTGTATTTTAGACCATTAAACACGTAATAAAATTGTGTGCGTGTGTGTGTGCATCCGTGTGTGTGTGTGTTACAGGCAGCAGTCTATTGTAAAAGGTTGTAGTGCTTTACCTCCTGAGGATCGTCTTCTTAAATTCCTCGTCAACAGCTCTACAGACTGTGAAGAGATTATTCAGTGTGCCAACTGTGATCTCGAGTGCAGGAAACAGGTATCTGCCCTAGAATAAATGTTTGATTAAAATGGTTTCTGACTGCTAATTAAATTGTACTCTATGCATATACATCATGTTTTTCTTTCACAAATTCATCAATAGTTTAGCTTGGCATTGACAATAGTTTGGCTTGATATAAGACAAACATTTTCAAGTAGAAAAACTTAAACTAACAAATCTGTATTTTGCTGTCAGGTAGTTGTGGTGTTCTTAGCTGTGTTGTTTCTTTGGACAGAATGTGGATACCATGTATTATTGCAACACTTGTAGCCAGCCACTGTGTGGTGCCTGTAAGGAAAGCACACACAAAGCCAAGATGTTCTCCTGCCACGAGATCGTGTCCTTGGCTAAACGCACCAAAGAGGCACACAAGAAATGTGGTGTGTTCACAATGTTGTCTTTTTCTATTCATTCTTTTCCCATTTTGTTTTAGAAATAACAATGAATTGTGCAGGATTAAATTAATTGTGCAAATTAATAGTTGCAGACAATAGTTGCAATCATAAATGATGAATAATCCAACTATGTATAACTATAACCAGACATTTAAATGACTGCAACAAGAATGTTAGTATTATGCGTGTGCTCCTCAATGATGTTTCAATTAAGTGTTTGCATGTCTCTCTTTAGGCCTCCATCTGGAGCTATACATCATGTACTCCACAGAGAAGAAGTCCATGTTGTGCATCAACTGTTTCAGAGACATGCAAGTGTGAGTTAACTCAAGCCTGTCCTGAGACTTCTCAAATAATTTCACAACTCTATTCATTTAAATTCCCTTATAGGAATAGGCCGTTTATCTTATGTGTATTTGTATGTGTGCGTTCGTGCGTGTGTTTGTGCATGCATGCGTATATGTATTATATGTTTTTCCACATTAGCGAGAGTCGGACACACTGCATCGACATTGAGACGGCGTATATGCAAGGTTGTGAAAAGCTGGACCAAGCCGTTTTAGTGAGTGTTGTCTTGTTGTCTGCGTTACACTCCAAGTCCATAGTCATAGTATCTTTTTTTTAGTCCATAGTTATGATGAGTAAAGTGGCTATTGTAAGGTGTGTGTGTTAGCAGAATGTGTTTGTGTGTGTGTGTGCGTGTGTGTGTGTCCATGCATGCGTGTGTGCGTGCATGCGTGTGTGTCTGTGTCTGTGTGTATATGTGCGCGTTGTCAGGCAGTCAAAGAGCTCCAGACTTCTGCCCGAGAAGCCATTGTCCTGCTAAAGGCTATGATCGGGGAGGTTCAGGACAACGCAGAAGAGGAGGCCAACTCTATCATTACTTTGTTTAACAACATGCAGGTAACTATTATTAATCTGTTTAACATTGTGCAGGTAACTGTGTAACAGCATGCAGGTAACTCTTTCATTACTCTGTATAACAACATGCAGGTAACTTTTATTACTCAAGTGAACGCTCAGTGCAGAGGGCATGTGCATTTTACACACCCATTATAAACAAGTGTCCTGTCTACATCTGCGGAAGAGGACATTATAATACTCCAGCAGTGACCTCATCATATGTTTAATTTAAAGGAAAAACTGGCAGAGAGGAAGAAGATCCTCTTGAAAGCAGCTCAAAGGTGGGAGACATTTTTTAAATTTTAGTCTTTGTGTGTGTGTGTGTGTGAGTGTGTGTGTGTGTGTGTGTGTGTGTGAGTGGATAGAAACTGTCTGTAAAACAGAAACATCGCTGTGAAGTAATGTAAGACCTCAGTGATGTGTGTGTGTGTGTGTGTGTGTGTGTGTGTGTCTATGTGTGTGCGTGCGTGTATACATGTCTGCATACTGTATGTTTGCATGTAAGAAGCTAATAAGCACCATCTTCTTCCCAGCAGCTAGCCACATCAATACTGGGCATCGGCCTAATGGCTTATGGATTTCTGCCGACCTCCTATATCCCGTTTCCCTTTTAAAAACATCCTGTAATTCGTTTGAGTACAATAGTATATCCGGTTGCCATCTTTACTTCATAGGGCTTTACAACTATAATCTAATGTGTTTATCAGAAGGGAATTTATTCAAGCATGACAACCGTCATACCCTCAAACTTATACTTATTATGAAGTCCGTTATACATGTTTGGTTATGTACTATGACATATCTTCCGTAAATTCCCATTCACATAAGAGTAATTTAGTGGGTGTGGTAAGAATGTGCTAATATTTTACCCAGTCAGCATGAGGAGAAGGAGAGGGCTTTCAAAGAGCAGCTGGCCCACCTCTCAGCTTTGCTGCCTACTCTCCAGGTTAAGACCTTGCTACTCACAGTCACCTGTATCTGTTTTAAACGATCAAGACGTTGAGGTTTAATACTATGTCACTGTTTGATTAATAATAATCATATTAATACTATGTCACTGTGTGAATAACAATAATCATATAAATTATGTGTCACCATTTAAATAATTATTGTCATATTAATACTGTATCACTGTTTGAATAATGATAATCATATTAATGCTATGTCACAATTTGAATAATGATAATAATATTTATTCTGTATCACTGTTTGAATAACGATGATCATATTAATTTCATGTCTCCCTTTGAATAACAATAATTATATTAATGCTATGTCACCGTTTGAATAATGACAATGTTATGTTTCTGCTTCAAGAACGATAATTATATTATGCTGATATCGTCTCTCTGCTTCCTCTTCCAGGTTCATCTTGTCACATGTTCAGCTTTCCTGAGCTCAGCCAATAAATTTGAGTTCCTTGACATGGGTTATGTAAGGATGAAACCTAATACAAATATACAGATTTAAAATGAAATAATACAGAGATGCTTTTTAAATCCATGTTTTCTTACTTCAGCAACTGATGGAGCGACTAAAGAAGATTGAGAAGCTACCTCATAAACTGAGACCAGCTCAGAGTAGTAAAGTATACATGGCTGATGGCCTTTTCATCATTTCATGGGGATTACACATTTATTACTGCCTGACATGTTACACTTATTTTTATATATATAAGACCTCATGTGCCCCTTCTATAAAAGATTTTTAGGAAATTTGATTTGAATCTTTATAGTGCTTTTACATTTCCCAAGAACATTTTCAAACAGCCTTTTATGTGAATACAGTCAATCTTAATAGATTGCAGTCTCATGTATCTTAATATGTTGTTTTCTCTGTTTTTCAGATCAACACTGAGTATCGCTCTGAGTTTGCTCATTGTCTGGAGTCTTTGTTAATCCTGGGACACAGGCGCTCTATCTCCATTGCTGGGAGTCTCTCTGGATTGGGTTTGGGAAGTGGGAGTGGACTGTGAGTTTTGGTGTTCTGCTCATCCATTGCAATATACTCTACAGAAAACATATGCAATTACAAGTTCTTTGGAGCAGTATTTCCCAACCTTTTTCATCCCGCAGCAAACTTTAATACACAAATTGTATTTGTGGGGCCCCCCAGACACTTTAGGAAATGTTGCTTTGGAGTACCATGACCATGACAAGTTTTTACTCAATTACCTTGAACGGTTGATCTTATCCTTTGCTTGTTATATTAGGAAACCAAATAAATCTACGTTGGAGAGTGCACAGTATATATGTGAGATGGTTGACTGTGTTGTTTCTCGTGCTGCTTCCATGCAGTGCGCAGGGTTCCCTGTCTGGGCAGTGCCACTCCCCCGCTTGCAGCGACATGCCTCTGGGTTCATCACTCTTGAAGAAGCCGACCGCCCACCGGCGCTACATCAGTACCAAGGTCTTGCTTGCCGAGAGCGGGGACACACCTTTCACTGAGCACTGCCGAGGCTACGAGAGCAGCTACAAGGTGATTCCATAACTCTCATCTTACATTGACCTTGATAGTTTCAACTAGTGGTATCTTACATAAGCTTGTGGGGATAAGAACTATGTTATTGTTTTACCCTTAACTTAACTTTTCTTTGTAACACATTTTTGTTAGATGTGGCTCCTGTAGGAACAATTAAAAAAAACTGTGAATGACCAACATAGTTCATAATGTTGGTCTTTGTGTAACAACAATAATATAGGTGAAAGGTCAGACCATTAAAGTGTAAAGTCAATTACGCTATTATTGGAGAGACCCCCATGTGTGAATGAAGCTAACCTGGATTTGATATATTTGAGAATCCCCCTCTGTGTGTGCGTGTGTGTGTCTGTGTGGTCCTTGCCAGTCCAGATCTTGCAGGCGGCCTGTCAGCAGCTAAAGGACCAGGTCCAGGAGACTCACAGGGACCTCACCAAGCACCACTCCCTGATCAAGGTCAGCATCATGGAGGAGGTCCTGGAGCGCTCGCTCCAGCTGGACACACAGATCTCCTCAGAGTACTCTTCTGTGGAGCTTGTGAGGAATGTCTTCGAAGAGGTCCGCCAATTATTCTTTTAAACTGTTTTGCCTTTAGATTATGATTATTATTCCCATAGGAAAGTTAGTATAATGAATGGTATGATGAGAATTAGAGTAAAGCAGTAAAAGTACTTTTATCCCAACAAGCTACTAAAAGGAAAATGTATCAACAATTTTCATTTAGTGTATTTAGCATTGTGTGTTCTGTAGAAGGGAAAATGTTGGGATTGTGGGAGAGAGTCTGAGGGAGGCCATCATATCTACTGAACTAGATAACACATGAAATGGGAACCACACAACCTCTGACCCCCATTGATTGACTTGGCACTGTAACTTTATTGGCTCTCTCTGACAGGGATATTTATATTTAATTTTAATGTATTTAAGTTGTCATTGTTCACTTAGCTATGCTCAACCCATCACTGGCTTACCTGTGTTCTCTGTCCTTAAGATTTGGGAGGAGACCTTCCAGAGAGTTGCTGATGAACAGGAAATCTATGAAGGTACAACTCTGTCCTAGTTGGGCTATTTGACAAGGTTCCAATCTTGACACTACATTGCTCATTGTTACTGTGTTTGTGCAGCACAGCTTAATGATTTGATGCAGCTGAAGCGAGAGAATGATTACCTCACCACTATAGCCCGTCAGATTGGCCCGTACATCCAATCCATTGCCAAGGTGAAGGAACGCTTGGTGCAAAGGTACAGGAGCTTAACCATCATTTCACACTAGCATCAAACTCTAAGCCTAGTGCCAACGTACTGGAGCTTAACCATCATTTCACACTAGCATCAAACTCTAAGCCCAGTGCAAAGGTACTGAAGCTTTTCTCAAACACACCCAACAAGCTTAGCTGTCAACTTGATTATCCGTTTTGATTAGTCCCCCTGACTACATTAATAGTTATTCTTATTTACAAGTCCTCCTGACTAAATATGTTGTTATTGTCATTTCCACAGACGTGAGGAGCCCAAGGAGCAAAAGGATGACCGAACAGAGGTCATGATGAAACTCTACGAGGACAGCAGTGTGGAGACTGAATTACTACACAACATGTAGGCTGTACATAACATATTTTATATATATATGAATATCAAATTACTCTGCAAGGTCTTTATTCTGAACGGCATAATAAAGGATCAATGCTGCTTCAGTCTAATATAACCGATTCAGCGCAGACAATAAGTTATGATAAAGCAATATTGAAGCAATACTATTCAAAGTTCACAAAAAGATTAACAATAAAAGGTAATGGAAAATGGGAAATTTGCTAAATTCAAGTCCCATCAATTGTAGGCTTTTAATAAATCTACAACTACTAGGTCTCCAGACTGTTAGTTTTTTTTACCTGTTGTTGTACTGTTATATATTTGTTTGCAGCACCCATGACTTGAAGTTAAACATGGATGATTACTTCACTCTTAGCAACGACTAAGGAAAGGCCACCGGGAAAAAAAATATTTCTACGAGCTGGGGATGTAGAATGTTAACAGGCCTTAAAATTAGTTTAATGGTCGTAATGAGCTAAAGTATTGGGCTAAATATTTCTGCCTCCGCAAGGCCTCTCATTTCTATATAACATACAGTATTAGTAGGTTTTTAGATATTTCAAATAATGCCTGTTTTGAAGTATAACCTGGATGGCTGTGAGTCTGTTCATTCTTCAGTAGCCGTGCTACTCATCCAACCAGTGGCAAAACCGTTTAACCTTTGCGTGGTCGTTGGTGGCGTAATTTCGTAGATTTCAGTTTTGTCAAGGCCCGGCCTATCTCCAATTATTTGTGCAGTTGAATATATAAAAAACAGAAGCACAGTAGCCTACCAAAAACCACCCTCTCGTCAAATCAGCTTTAAAAATATATATTATTTAATGTAGTTTATACATTTTCAAAGACATCCCGCACACTGTCCTGGAATCCATGGCATAGTTTGCAGCGCGCCTGCACACAAAAGCGCAATGACCCAGGAGTTAAACTGCAAGGCCGGAGCAACCTTGCAGTGAGTGCAAAACACTGCTCCACCTTGCCAATTAGCTGTGTGGAAAGGAGACCCTTTTAAAAACACAATATCTGGCATCTTGTTCTAATGTACAATTTAGGAATAAAGAGTTTGAAAACAAAACATTTTAGAAATTTTTATTTTATTTAACAGAAACATGGTGTTCAGAAAATGTCGAATAAATGCAGTTTATGATCATCCAACAAAGAGAGATGATACAAATGTAATTATTTCTGCAGAACACTGTATTATGTTGTGGTATTGCCGCTCAGCAGCCGGCTCCCTCAAGTATTCTGTTCAGATGAGACACACTGATCTACGGCTGACTTCCTGCCTTATTGTCCACAAACAAAGCCCTAAGTCTATACACTTTGGTTGAACCTTATCTAGGTTATCTAGCTTATGCTAGATTCGGCAGGTGAATATGGAGCAAAACGTATGGCGTATTCCTGCCACTGCAGGACTGTGTAGTCAATCCTAATAGAGTTTATCACCCGTTACCGCTAACTTCCAGATTTAGAATACATATTTTTTAGTGTGTATGTTTTTATGCGATATGCAACCTAATAGCCAATTTCATACATTGCAGGCTTTAAACATTTGCAATTGGTATCGTTAAAATTATATCCTTTATACTATTTTCAACAATGTTGTGGTTGTGAAAAACATCACTGAATGCAGTGACGGGCCGGTTGCCGGTACACCAGCTAGAAATGTATCATCAACCTATCTGGAAAAGACTACCAAGTAGCAGTGCAGACAACCTAAACTTTATATTTCCTTACGGATCTAACCCCTGCAGTGCTCTTTACTAAAAACATGCGTGCTACACTTCAGTTTTACAATCTGAAAGGTGCGTTTCCCCTAATGCAATGGCTGTATGAAGCAGAGGGTGAGAGAGAAACCGTACCCAGATGTGTGAAGAGTTGATCCAGCACATCAGACTTACAAGGAAGCCAAGTATGTGTTCGGTTTAGAACAGAGGAACCCCCTTTACTTTCTCTATTCCTCTCTCTCCTATAAATTGACTATATAAATGCATCTTTTGGTTATCTGATTTTTATATATATTTACAGTGAGATCAAACAGACATGATGCATAACTGAAGCATGGAGTAGTCATCACTACATGAGACACAATCAACACAGTCACATCACTGAGGAACCCCCCCCCCTAAAAAATAACATTCCACCATTTAAACTATTAAAACATGACTGTTGGTCTGTGTCTTCCGAATGAAGGGAACATGTCTAAGACTTACATCAACTTGCGATTTATGATTGGATTGTCAAGAGTTCATGTAGCCTTTGTAATAAACAAATTGTTGTTCAAATACGGTCAAAAATAAATTCTCTAAAAGCAGGCGATTTGTGACTGTGGAGCATTTTCATCCTGAGACATGATTTCTGTGGTCTATTTCCCGATGCTACGAAAAGGAGGGAAATCTTTGCGTGGTTGGGAAATCAAAGCATTTTAAACAGCTCAGTCTACACAAGGTAAAAGTGGGAATAAGATTTTCAACCATGCAACCAGGATGCTGCAGCAGTCTTCTTCACCGTAGAGAACAGTTACACAAACAATGTGATATGGCAAACTAAAAACCCGAAATAACTATGCAAAACAAAACATAAAACACTGATCAGAAACACATGTGGTAGTTTTGTGTCAAATAAAAATACAATATCAGGAGTGCTGTGCAGTCTTAATGTGAGAGTTTGTTGCCTTTTTTAAGACATGAGGTTGGTCCAGTTGATCTGGGTGCTCAGTGCAGCAACACAGTCCTAGCTGTCAGCGTGTCCGTTAGCTCTGGGACCGCTCCCAGGGGGCTACAAGGAGGGGAGAGCCATGCGCTGACCAGAGCGAATAGGGCCTTCTCTTCCTGGTTCATTAAGGTCCAGTGTATATCCATCCTCTCAGGGATCTAGTTGACACGTATGCCAGAAATAAAGGGCAAGCCTGAGGAAACTCTTTTCTTGTACTCCACATAGTCCTCCCCAAAGAAATGGATGAGAGACAGCTCCTCCTCTTCGATCCGTTCACGGAAGAAGCGCCAACTGGCTAACGTGTAGCCGACAATGCACACAGGGTTACACAGCATAATCTAGAACAGTGAGAAATTATTGGATTACAGAATATCTTAAATTTGTATATGGACCCAATATTTTTCACACATTACATTAGGACCTTAACTATAAGACAAAAACAATTAACTGTTTCAAACTTCAATAAGAAATTTTGCAGACCGGATAAATTAAAAAGTCATGAGGCAATAAATGCAACAAATTAAAAGCAATTAAGAACATGAGGGAATATACTTTTCATACATAAATTCAGTTTGAAATCTGCATGTATAATTTGTCCTCAGGTTTCCTAGTATAATTTGATTAATCTTTGCATATTGATATCAAATTATTGAAATGTAACTGATTGACTGGTCTGTGACTACATGTGCAAAACATTTAACCTGCTGCTGGTACGACTGACTGAAGTAACCATCACAATAGCTGTAATACGATGACTCTGACTGACTGATTGACTGAAAGCACTGTCTGATATTTTCTTGGCTGACTGTCGGTTTGACTAAAACCATTGTATTACAGTAACATTCTTGTTTGACAGACTGCCTGACTAAAACCACTGTGTTATAATTCTATCGTGGCTGACCTGTGTGCCGATGCTCCAGTAGAACCAGCCCACGTATGAAGGATGTCTGAAGTAGGAGTAGACTCCAGTGGTGACTAGCACGTGGCTCTGGGCTTTCTCGTTCTGCACAATGTGGTTGAAGTTTGAGCCGGCTGTCAGCATGGCGGACTTACGGAGGCTGTCCCCACAAAGCACCATCAGGAGGCCCACTACACTGAGCCAGCTCAGCTGCTTCAGCTCTACACAGACAAATGAGCAGAAAAATGGCATGAGGAGCCCACACAATAGGATATTAGATTGAAAATGTTGCTGACAATCAATTTAACAAAAACAAAAAGTAAAATAAGTAAATTCCATTAAGTAAATTAAGTCTTAAGTTCTAGTTTTTTGTTACACTAATGTAACATATAGACCGTATTTGGACTAGACATTGGGTTACATCGAGAGGTTGAAACAAGGGATACAACATTCACGTCCATACAGACCTGGGATGGTGAGTTTCTCGATGGTGAACTCCACCCAGGAAGACACGGCCGCCACGGTGTACTCCATGCTGTGGTTTAAGAGGAACGAGTCCAAGGACAGGCTGCGAGGGTTAATGATGGCCGTCACCAGGTACTCCGAGTAGTGGAAGAGCGACAGGGAGCACATGTACCTGTTAAACATGAAGGAGACGAGTATATTTGATAAACTTTGTAGCAGTTTGATGCACTGTCCACTTCAGGTGATCACATTGACATGGACACGTATCCATTCTGTCTCAGGTCCCTGTGCTAGGAGACGTACATACCAGCCAAAATGTGTCCATGTCGTTTGGGAGAAGCTTATGATTAGACCACATCCGAACGTAAAACCCAGGAAACAGGCTCGCACAGCTACCTGGAAGGTCAACAAAGGGTCCATATTAATATATATATATATATATATAT
>JAVQJS010099158.1:0-2500 GCA_036024795.1 Galaxias rostratus
CACGCTAACACGGGGAGAACATGCAAACTCCACACAGAAAGGCCCTCAGGTGGGATTCGAACTTAGGACCTTCTTACTGTGAGGCAACAGTGCTAACCACTGCGCCACCGTGCCGCCCCTTCTTTAAAGTTAATAATAGATAAAAAATAAAAAAATAAAGATGTTTTTCATTGTTATTGGCGGATTAATACAAATAGCAACAACAGCTGCAATGGTGTGTGACTTGCAGTGAGGCAGCAAGAACATTTAGATATATGACCATGCTTTACGGTATGCCTGGCTAATAACAACATCTGCCTTAGAATTTAGCATTAAATGAAAATTAAATCAAAAAATTTTTGGGGGAATATCTATAAAACACATATTTAGAATTTGTATTATAAATCACTTGTCACCTACATGTAAATATTATTTTAAACTTGACAACACCTAAAATGTTCAATGCTGTGCTCTTCATTAAAACAATTGTCGCTTTTGACACATGCCAAGCATTTACAGATGGCAATGACTATTGGAAAGATTTATAGGTAGCATGATGGACAAGATTTAATCTCTGCAAGCTTCACAGTCTTTCAAATACCTATAGATTTCCATTGCCTTATATATTGCTGTTTGAGAAACACTTGGAGAGAAAGCAATTTGTAAACTCCATTACAAAATGGCAACTTATGCGGTATATGGAGTTGTTACAATTCAGAGGGCTTTATCTTAATGAATATTTAATAGTGGTTCATTTGGTGCATTTAAGTTCATGCAGACGGTTCTAGGACGTACAAGAGCATAACGGGAACTGAAAAGGGTGAAACCTTAATCATCTTAAAAGTTCGTCCAAAAATAATCAATTTGAGACTGCCAATTGTGTGACAAAACTGTGCATTATTAAAACGTACTTAGAATGTTTAGACTAATTAAACAATTGGGAGGTTGCAACTAATTTGGTCCAATAATAAACGCTGGCACAGAGAAAAATGTTCCACCCATCTCACTGCGGTAACCTCACATACCGGTCAATCCTATCATCTTCACTCAACAAGTGAAAACCAACGATGTGCTGCTAGGCAACGAACGAATCTGCTACGTTCAGTCTGTTTCTGCACAGCCTCGCGAATGCACACACATAAAACATAGCCTACTGTATTAACTACATGTCAAGAACTATTGAGAATATTGTTGAAATAATACCTTTGTCTCCCAGAGGGAACGTCGGATCCATTTCCAGAGTTAGACGGTTTTGCCCATTTCTACCTTCCCCTCTCCCCCTCAGCATCAGCACATACTGAAAAGACAAACCATAAAGAAAACAGTGGTGGTGAGAGTGAAACCTGCTAAATATCCTGTTAAGAAATATGCGGTCTCCGGTCACCAAAAAGGCGGCACGAAAACCCTCCAGCTGTTCCCTTCGCGCACCCACATGCGCCTATCTTATATTTTCTGAGTGTGTGTTTGCGAATGTGCGCTACCTGACAGTTGCGCGAGACTGGGGAGAGTCGAATCAGAGCAATGGGGTAAGTCAAAGTCATAAAGGATCCTGTGGTTTTAGGGAATCACCGGAGTTCCCCTGCCACTTTTCATCATAAACAATAGCGAGGAACTTGCGAAGGTTGATTTATGTATTTCTTCTTTGTGTTTCAATCAAAACCCCTGTCATTTAAGGGATGGTTATAGATTATTTTTTATCATAATTCACAATAAAATGTAAAGGGATTACAAGAAAATGAGATAAAATGTTGACATAAAACAGGTTGCCCATCAGCAAATATTCACATATTTACACTGCTTTAATAACATTCTAGGCACGTTAGGCAAGGACACATTTTATAGAGTAGGCCTACCTTGTGGTTTGGTACTATCATAATTGGGCTTTATAATAATAAAAAAGGAGGTAGACAAAATTTTTCTCAAAGTATTTGAGAAGACATTCAGCACCATGACTTGGCTCCCATCTATCCATCCATCTATAGTAACTAGGGTGCACATCTTGGACTCCTATGGGGAATGGCAGTCATTACTGCTGAGCGAAAGCCTGGTCCACCCAGTTGGAGGAATGCATGGGGTGATCAGACAATTCTTGGGTCTCGGATACAAACGCTCTTCTCTGTCCTGGTAGCCAAATAGTATAAAATAACATAGAGCCTCTAATGAATTTGTTGAAACTGTGGTGAATATTTGTCAGGTAAACAAACTCTTGCTGGGAAAATAGTAGCCCTCCTGCAGGAGTAGTTCAGTTTAAGTGTGCTTAGGATACATCCTAAAATCTGAATTTGCTCTTGTATAAGTGTGCATGGGTTTGTGTGTGTGTGTGTGTGGGGGGGGGGGGTCGCGTTTGTTTGTGGAGTGTGTGTGTTTGCATCTTCACTCCAATTTGCATATTTATTAGTAGTGTAACTGAAAGATCCTCTGCACTCATTACAACAGAAGGACATCTTTATTGCCAATTCCCAGCCATTGCTCTAGAGCAGACCATCAGTGCATTAAAATGGCCCCAGAAAAGCACTACTGT
>JAVQJS010099158.1:7500-12441 GCA_036024795.1 Galaxias rostratus
TCAGACACTTCACCTTTAACCCGACCCCCCCCACCACGCCCCCTTTGGCCTGCCAGCGTCAATGGCAGAATGGATACAACGTCAGTGACATCTTGATATAGGCTTATTGACCGTGACATTCAATCTAATTGTATGCCAACTCCAGTTTACTTGAAAGACCCGGGGCTAGGCCATAGACCACTCAGACAGGCTCAAAGCAGAACAAGTTCAAGATGAGGTGGGAAGTTTAATATGTGCGCTAAGTTTGTTTTTAAAAGTGAAACATGCTTACATAATCAAAGCCACCAATCAATGTTTCCATTGTCATTTCAATTTCCTGGTTTAAATAAGTGAAAGGTAGCCACTTAGCAAGTAGCAGGCTAAAGGCTACATGTTGATACAATATTTATCAAAATTATTAAAAAAAATTAATCACGCATGCATGGAAAAATGATTAACACCTTGTATAATTCAGCACACTTGCAAAAATGTTTCGATACTAGAATCGGTTTATTTCCTTAACATCCCCGGCATGTGGCTATTATGTAGCAAGTAACCTCCCTAGAGCACGATTATAAATTATTTTTAACGACTTGATATTAAACTATTTGCCACATGAATTATACATGAATTGCTAAGTCTCACATTAACGTCTAGTCGTGTCAGCCAGAGGCCACCTTCAGGTAGATCGCTGGGTTGGAATCGAGAGTGAGGGCTACCAGTGCCCCGTCGTGTGCCAGTCTCTTCTGCCCGGTAGGATTTTTAGTTTTGGGCTGGCACGGGCCGGGGGACGGGCGGCAGAGAGAAACAGAAAATACCCTCTAAAGCTCCTGTACATCACCGTATTTCTACCCTTGTTGCAGTACCTCCCATTTTCTTAGCACGACACCGACACAAATTCTGTCAAAAATAGTCGAACAAATAAAATATTCAGGAGTTCACATCCGCGCCGTGCTCTCGCCCCCTCTCTGTGTGCCAGTGGTGTAGCTTGAGTTACCTTCTTCTTGGGCCTAGCCGCTACCGATACGGGATACATTCACATTCAGTGTACCAGACTCCCAAAATGTAGGTTCGCCCATGTTGCAAGATGACGCTTAGCTTTGTCACACAATGATTTAAATATTTATGACTGCCAAAAACAGTGGTTCGAATTCTGAAGAAAAAAAACAAACACCAAAACGATCAATAATGAATACAATAACGTTACGTTGTGAGAGCGGAATCTATGCAAGCGGGATGATCGTTCATTCCATTTTAGCCGACATCAACAGGTCATCTCGGGACAAATGAACTGCAACTGAGGGCGAGCCAGACGGATCCAGCACGGCGCGACAAGGGGGGTTGAAGAGTTGCTAGACAAGATAGCAATTTAGCCCGTTTGACTATCGTTACAGCACGAAATACATCTTCAAATATTTACAAAAATATATATTATATAATGTGTCTGATTGATCTCAAACGACTATAGTGGCAGAAATAATTATTTGAACAAGGCTTTACAAAAGTTGCGGAATGAAGAGCGGAGGAATCATCACTCACCGAGAAAGGACAGCCCGCGGCGATAGCTAACAGCGTGAAGTCAGTGAAGTGGTTAAAGTTTTGCTGGTACTGTCTCTACGAGCCCATCCCCCATCGCACACCTTCCCAAAAAACAATAGCTTACCCCCCTCTAAAATTCACTCTGAACCGATCCAAATTCTTTTGGAATACCGATCCACTTAACACTAACTAACCGTTTAAACCCTCTAGCGGAATGTACTTGTCTTCCGCGACTCCGTTACACTGGTGTGAACCCCGCTAAACTCACCGCTCGCTGTATTCCGTTGGAAAGTGTTTCAATGGAGGAGCAGCACAGAAGCGTTCTATCCCTCTCCCTTGCTACAGGCAGCCATTCATTGTGAGTGAGTGCACACAGACAAGACGCAGAGCGCAGAGCTATCGAGGCTGTAAAACGGTTTCCCCAGGGGTTGCAGATCACAGACTCACCGATCAGACAGACAGCGTCCTCATCCGACCCATTCCTAATTCTATCTATGTGTCTGGGGTCAATTCAATATTAATATGACTCACGCGCACCCAGTGTGTTTGGTGTGGCCGTGCCAAGTGAAGGAGGCCCCCCCTTGTCCAGTTGGCAAAATGCAGGTATTTCCTTTCGATCACAACACTTAGCTGTCGAGCTATAGCGGGCCCGTGGTGTTGAAAAAGGGCAATTTCAGTCCGTCTAGACTTTAGCAGGTGAACCTGAGGTCTATAGGCAACGCGCGAATAAAATACCAACTATGATCTGACCGCATCCAAGCACTGTATCTTGATAGAGCTATAGGCTTTCCCCACTCCCTCTCTCTCTCTCATGTCTGTCGTTAACTCTATAATTCTCAAATGTCAAATGTAAGCATGGCATTCTATCACGACATTAATTTTGTCATAGCGCCCCCCCCCCTCCAGATGTTAAAATATCTGAAATAACTTAAATGCGTGTTTGGCTTTCATTTATTACTGATATGTCGTTGTTATATGTTGTTGTTTTCAAAATCACAGAAGAACATACATGATAATGGTATTCTAAATAATTAACAATGACGTTATTTTTAGATATGCATATGCATATCATGCATTTGAAATTACATCGGGGGAAACGTTTTTGAAAAAAGCGCTTAGATGTTACAAATAATTAATCACATCTGTATTGTGTAGGTTTGTGAAATGTGTGTGTCATCTCAAACTAAATACATTTTTCATTTTTATTTAATTATTTCGCCTGCATTAGATTAAGAATGATCATAATTTCATATTGGCTATTTTGTTACTTCTTGCAATTTCAAAACATTAAAAGTAGGTCAGTTTGATTGTCGTCGCAACATGAATGACCTCCTATGTCATGCGTGTCCTTACATTACACCGGCTGCATTGCATTACATGGCATTGCCACAATCACGCAATACAGCATGCGGGGGCGTCCTCCCGACTTTCACTGGATCGTCTCTTTTTTTCAGTAGGAGCTTCACGGGCATCCGTAATTGTAGTCCAAGCAAATATGTCTGCGTCCATGTGCTAACGTGAATCTACTTGGAACAACTGTTCAACATTGGTACAAGTTATTTACTTTCCTTAATTGTCGCGTTTTCATTTCAGACATATGGTCATTTTATATTAAATAAATAAATTAACCAGTGCGGTGTTTTGGAGGAGGTGGCGAAGATAAGACGTTATATGCTTGCATGTTCGCTAAATAGTAAGTTGTGCTAGCTAAATAGCTTTTAACGTTCCTGGCATCATCACTGATCTGCTTTTTTGAGAAATGTCCCTAAGCTAAATGTAACAAAAGTTCGTATGATGTTATTCACATAGCTGTTTGTTCTAGCTCTATCCTCAATATTGTGGCCTGTCGGTGGCTAGCGTTTAAAAATAAAGCATCATTGCATTTAACTGCTTTGTAATGTGCAAGCAATAAGCTAGCTTTGGGCGTCATTTGTGCTTCGATATCTATTTACTGATGTTTTTTTTTCTTCTTCTTTAGAGCAACTCCTATGCTTGTGCGCACTGCGCTCCTTGTCTTTTCGCGCCTCTCCGTTCGTTTACCAGTACCCTGTTCGCTTACAAACAGGAACCTTCTGTGGGTTACTCTCTCGAGAAGTTTGAGATCCATGGAGCACCGTCAAGCAACTCAAGATCCCCGGGTTAGCACCACTTTATCCGGAGCAAACGCCAATTCGAAACCCCTGACTGGAGCTCCGTCCAACCACGCAGCTTCAACCACTGACCATGCTGCTCCAAACACAGAGACGGCACCAGGAGTGGGCTTGTTGGAAGGGGAGACGGTGGTGCGTGAGGGCAAAGCGTCCATCTTGTATCCAAGTGCAAATGAAGTGTTCTATAACCCTGTGCAGGAGTTCAACAGAGACCTGACGTGAGTTTGACTCTGAATGGGTCGACTGCACATGTCTATGTGTGTGCGCCTGTTTGTTTGTGCCATCATTGTGGTGTTTATCAGTCCCTGGGATGAATATGGACCAAGGCGAGCGGGTTCTCTGGTTGTTTTTTCCCGACCCGTCTGACGCCAGCTTCTCTTCCAGGTGTGCAGTGATCACGGAGTTCGCCAGGGAACAGCTGGCGCTGAAAGGAGTAAAAGTCGTCGTCCCGGGCGAGAAAGAGAGAGTGGTGGTTCGTCTGAACGAGGAGAAGAAAAAAGAGGAGGATGAAGAGATGGAGCCACGGAGTGATGAACAGAACGTAACGGAGGAGGAGGAGGAGAAGCCGGTGGTTACTGCTGTTGTCGGGGAGAAATGTGAGGTAAGGGAGAACTGGACCAGCAGGTGTCTGGGGTGGTTGTGGATTGGAAATGTTTGTGCTTGTCGACTGTCAATCAGAAGGTAAACAGGATATCAAGACTCAGAGGGTCGTGCTCTGGGGATGGTCGTCTTCAAATGGCTTACAAAATGGCCGCTTAGTTCACCACCGGTTTTCTGTGTTGTCTTGGTTGATATATTTGTTGTGATGCGTGTTTGGCCCGGTATCGGTTTTGGCACTTCCTGTTCCTGTGTTCCCCCAGAGCGGGCTGCGCGTGCTGGAGGGGCTGGCCGCGTCCGGGCTCCGCTCGGTCCGTTTTGCCCTGGAGGTCCCGGGTCTGAACTGCGTCACCGCCAACGACTTCTCAGCCAAGGCCGCCGCCCTCATCGCCCGCAACGCCGAGTACAACGGCGTCACCCACCTCCTGCAGCCCAGCTGTCTGGACGCCAGGTGGGAGACACGCCTTCTCCCTCCCTCCCTCCCTGCCTCCCTGCCTCCCTCCCTCCCTCCCTGCCTCCCTCCCTGCCTCACTCCCTCCCTCCCTGCCTCCCTCCCTGCCTCCCTCCCTGCCTCACTCCCTCCCTCCCTCCCTCCCTCCCTGCCTCCCTCCCTGCCTCACTCCCTCCCTCCCTCCCTCCCTCCCTCCCTGCCTCCCTTCCTCCCTTCCTCCCTCCC